>VYZW01060151.1:2816-35790 GCA_013401315.1 Balaeniceps rex
ATGACCTCTAAAGCTCCCTTCCAATCCAAAGCATTCTATGATTCTATGAATACTTTCACTGGTTTCCTGATTTTTTAGCAGATGTGAAAACATTAGTACACTTTCAATTATTGACCTACCAAACTTTATTATACACTGCTGTGTTTCTTTTTTTTTGCTTCCTGGGATGCAATAAATGTAGTGCAGATATCAGATAAAATGTAGAGGTATTACTTTAATTTAGCTGGTAAAAACTACGCTATTAGTTTTAACCTTTTCTCTTAGCCAATCTTGTCTATATACCCCTTCTGTATAATTTAAAACTATCACTGTAAAATACTTCCTCAGTGAGAAAATAACAGTTTCCTCTGCGTTGATAGTATTCCCAATTTACAAACTAAGTTTGTATTCTGAGGCTTTTGGCCTGCAACACTATTACTTGAGATTTCTAATAGCTTGGGAAAAAAATCTCTCTCCTGTAGGTCTTTATACGGCCATCTCTTTTTTTTCTTTTCTGCCTTCATACACAAGTTATGTTAACTTGATTTTTAATGGGAGTCATGATCTAATTTTTAAAACTGATCTGTGCAAAGAACTGCATATTTTTAATCTTGTTTAGTTTTTTCCACCTCCTCCATGAGAAGATTTTTGCACTGGTTTTCAAGAAAATTCTCAAACTCCAGTAAGCCATATAAACCTTTCTATAAACTTATGGAAATCCACTTAAAACACAGCTAAGGATTTTCTCTGTTTCTTTGGTTTTGCCATCACTATTCTGAAACTTGATGGTAAGAAACATTTTTCTAATTTTGTACCTATATTTATTAATGAGCACACTATATTTGATTGCACTGTTCTTCCATTTAAAATAAAATTTTTCTTTCATTTTAAAAGAAAGTTTTCTTTGTTCCGTAAGGTGCTACAGATAACATTCATATCGAAGTCCCAGTTTTGGAAAGCTAAGAAAATAATATTTTGAATACTGCCCCAAATGCATGATCCTATATCTGTCCTATTTCTATTATTTTCTCACATTCTTCAAGATTGTATACTAGCCTATACTAATGGTGATGCTTGACCTTGTATCATCAATCTACAGATCAGAACATTCCAAAAATTTCTTTAAGACAATGCCTTCCAGGTACAGACGCTTCACAGTTTAAAGTCCTTCCACATGTAGACATTTAAGGCCTGTCACATTCAAGTCTTTGGGCTTAGCTGTTCTTTTTCTTAGTATATCAAACTTTGCCCTTTTCTTGAATCCGAAGTTTTAATTACAGACCTATTTTTCTTCTATTTAATTTAAATTGAATCCAACTTCAACACACAGTCCAAGATTGTTTTTTATGGCCCTTCTATAATGTCCTCTTTAGAAAAATAAAACCTAAAATATGTCTAAAATAACATCACCTCTTAGTGGTTCAATAACTATTTGATGAAGAATTTTTACTATGACATCCATGTCCTTCTATTTTTATTATTTTTGTTTTCCAATTAACATCCTGAAAATTAAATTATTTCATAAAAGAATCCATATCCATGGTGTTATTTATCCCCATCACACTACAACACATCCAAATATACAACAGAAGCCTACCAAAAAAAAAAAGCTAAAAAGCTCAGCCTCGCTAGACTCTGTTTTATGATCCTTCCCCAAAATTATTTGATGAGAATGTGTTTTATTGTATGAAAGCTAGATGGTTTTACTCCTCCACAATCTCTCATATCAGTAATGCACAACATTGTCTCACCATCTTATATTCCTAAATTTCTTAATTATTGCATATTCTTCAAAAACTGTATTCTAGACAAGACAATTGTATTTCTGGAATCTACTCTGTGTCTAGTTTCAGTAACTTAGCTCATTTTGCTGCCAAAGCAAATATCTTCTTGTTGAGTTTGTCCACTCATTCTTTCATTTAATGTATGTCTAACCAAGACTAAATGAAATTTGGCCAACCACTAAACGTTCACTTTCTGTGATAAAGATTAATATTAATAAGGAAAAAAAAGAGAATGACAATTTATTTTTTAATTAATACTGTTATTAATATTTCTTTATCCACTGTTATATTATCATTTATCTGATTTTATTTCTCTTATAAAAGAAAACTAAGCCTAAAGTCTATGCAACTCTTTCCTTGATTTCTCAGTTTGTATTAGTCACTCCAGCATCAATACAAAAAGCTATTTCTTTGTTAGCTCATATGGGATCTGTCATTCCAAATAATTTTTGGTAGATATAGCCCAGTGGTCAAATATTCAAAGTCTATAAGACTGTAAGTCTATTACTATGTTTACAGACTAACTTCCTTTATGGGTGTTATGTGAAGTTCATCATGATACAAGATATAAAGCTTTACAATAAAGAGCTACTTGGCTGTTACAGTGTAGTCATAAGGTCAAGGAGAATCAGAGAAATATATCTTTCTAGGAACAGGAGGTCTCAAAAGATCCCTAAATCAAGATCCACTATACCTAAACAGATCCTGACAGTTGTGTCTAACCTGATCTTGAAAACATGCATTGAAGAATAAATTTCAGTGTCCCTCTTGAACTACTTAAGAACTATTTTTCTGATCCCTTGTGAGCATAGGCAACAACTGTATACAAGTTACGTCCTCTTCAAAAAAAAAAAGAAAATTAGGGCATATAAATTAAAATATTACTTCTTTAAATGAAAAATCCTTCCTTCCATGGGTAATATACAAATTTATTTCAATTTTTATTTATGCTTTTTTGACAAATATGCTCTTTGCATTATGCTTTCCAAATTTTCTACAAAACTTTTGGAAAAAAAAGTGTGTTTTCCTAAACACACATCAGAACAGAACACAATAAAATAAATCATTTCCTCTCCTGACTGATATAGAAAATGATTGGTAATATACCCCAAACAGTATTTTACCTCTTATTTACTTATTGCAACAGTATGATGTGGTGGAGCCATATTCTATTTTTAACCTACTGAAAGCCCAGCTCCTCTATTATCTGCTTAGCCAGATCAATTTTACTTTGATATGCATTGCCTTAGCACAGGAATTCACATACAGTTTTAAGGAAGTGAATTATATCTCTTGCCTTTTGACCATTTTTTATGATGCTTGCAGCTCCTTATAGACTGATATTATCTGTAAAGGTTTTCTAGCAGGAAAGCTGTTTGCAAAAAATACTGCCTAGAATGAAGTCCAAATCAAACTTTCTTCATATTCAGCTTGAAAAACTTGAATTATAATTAGACTTGCATACTGGTTTTGTTGGTTGTTGTTTTGTTGTTTTTTTTTTCTTTTTCATTCATTTCTTCAGCTATTTTAGGATTTCTTAAAGCCCCTGCTTCCCTACTTTATTCATTAGGTTCCCATGTAGAACATGTTGAAAACCTTACCAAACTCAAGTTATATAAATACTACTGTTGACATTAGTTGCTTACTTCCTCCTAAAAGAGATATGTTTGGGTTTAGATCGTTTCTTCTGAGATTTATTTTAATATTATTGATTATCAATAGATTGTTCAAAAACTTATTCTACTAATATTCTACCAAAGTTTGAAGAGTTAGTCCATAATTTCCTGGACCTTTTTCTTTCCTCCTTTTGTCATGCTGTATAGGATTTTCAGACAGGTAGCAATAAAGCTGAAGTGAAGCTTTATTCATTAAAAAAGACTAAAATTCAGATCCATTGCCTCAAGCAGAATTATATAAGTGAAGCAATTTTAAGGGAAAACTTTAATTTGCTTGCAGAGATATATTTAATTTCACATATGATGGGGACAAGAACCCAAAATTAAAAAGCTTCTTATGCCAAAATTAAAAAGCTTCTTGTGATTCAATACAGAAGACATATTGTGACCATTTGACTCATCAACAACTCAAGACAAATAAGCTTACCCATAAGTTTTTAAGCTTTGTGACCAAAAGAACAGTGACAGTGAAAGTCTTTGTGAAGTGCAGTGGACAAACATAATCATCTGTTGACCAGTTTTTAAAACCAGTAGAGAGATTTTAGTTAGGATCTATATGACATATCTCCATCATGAAAAATAGTGACAAAAATTTTCTGTCTCCACATTACTAAAATTCCTTAAGACTTATATTTTGAATATTGAAATAAATTTTATTTTGTAAAGTTCAGATTCTTTAGGATCCCTTGAGTTTCTAATGTTAGGTTCCAGCACATGAATCTGCAGAGGTAACTAGAGAAGTCTAAACATTAAGATTTTGTAACTTAATCAATAGACTACAGAAGAAAAACACTTGCAGAGTCATATATCCGAAATGTAAAACTTTTTCAGAAAATGAACATTAATCACACTTTGTAAGAACTAAGTAAGTAACAGAAGGAGATTAAAAGAGCATTGAAAATTATGTGTACAGAACAACTAATTGGGAAGGATAGAATTAGGAGCAAAATGAGATGTGTGCTATACCACCAAGACACTGAAGTAAGAAAATGAGTAAGGAAAGTTTCATCAGTAGGAAGGCTCAAAGAAATAAACAATTTGCCTGGATTTTTACACACATAAACTGATTTCAGTGTGTCTCTGTTCTTAATTCCCTGACAGTAAAACATGAGAAGAGAGGTTAAATGAGACTGTGCAGTAGAAGACTATAGATGCTCAGATATAAAAAGGATGTATAAAGACAACAGATGCAGCCCTAGTGTATCAGTTGTATAAAGATAAAATGGGAAGGAACTTGGCTCTGCTTGGAAGTGGAAGTATTTGAAATCACAGAAAGCTTAATGGGATAGAAAAAAAACAGGTACCATATCAAGTTTAAAAGGAACATTACAAGTTATTCTCAAAAGAACAGCAGTGCTTACTTAATGAGAGTTCCGTTGCTCTGAGTTCAGTTACAGAGTGTATTACTCACTTTTAAAGGACAGCATAAAAGTACAGATTTTACAACAGTAATTTAATTTACCAAATGATGCCATTTCCTTAAGTGGGATACATCAAGATGAACCATTCAGCTTGTTGGCTCTATTTGCAGCATGAAGACATAAAAGAAGACTTGGTGCTCTGTTACCTCTCAGAGTTGTGTAACAAAACTACAACCAAAACAAATTGTGTACGTCAATACCATATATCTGAACTTCTTAGGGAAGGGTTTTATATTTATTGTGATCCTACTTTCCATGCTCTAGGAATGTATTTTCTTCTTTAATGGCAACATTAAAACTGTAATTGTAATGAATTAATGTCCTGGTTTTGGCTGGGTTAAAGTTAATTTTCTTCCTAGTAGCTGGCATAGTTCTGTGTTTTGGATTTAGTAGGAGAAGAATGCAGAAAACACACTGAGGTTTTAGTTGTTGCTAAGTAGTGCTTAGGCTAGTCAAGGACTTTCTTTTTCAGCTTCCCATGCTCTGCCAGGTGCACAAGAAACTGGGAGGGGGCACAGCCAAGATAGTTGATCCAAACTGACCAAAGGGCTATTCCATACCATAGGACATCATGCTCAGTATATAAACTGGGGGGAGTTGGCCAGGGGGCAGCGATCGCTGCTCGGGGACTGGCTGGGTGTCGGTCAGCGGGTGGTGAGTGGTTGCATCACTTGTTTTCTTTTCCCTGGGTTTTGTTTGTCTCTCTTGTTCTCCTTTTCATTGTAATAATAATAATAAATTTTATTTCAATTATTAAACTGCTCTCATCTCAACCTGCGAGTTTTCTTACTTTTGCCCTTCTGATTCTCTCCCCCATGCCACCAGGGAGGGGGAGGGGGAACGAGTGGCTGTGTGGTGCTTGGTTGCCGACTGGGGCTAAACCACAACAATTAAACAAACACAATCCAAAAGTTACGTCAGAGTAGAAAAAACGTTTTCAAATTAGAATCAGATTTCTCATACACTAACTCAACATTTTTGGCAGATTCTCCTGAATATAGTTACTTGACTAGAAAAAAAGAATAGCTTCCTCTGGAGAAAGATATTAGTACTTACTGTATTTTTAGCAAATAGCAGAAATTTTTGTCACAGAATGGTTCATTTAGCATTGGTGATTAATGCATTTCAATTTTTTCAATAGATTATGTAGAAAGTAGTTGTATACTGAAACATAGTTATGTTTGGAAAGGTGACTATCCCCAAGCAGGAAACTGTTTTGTTGAATAGCTTTATTCTTACACAGTCAGCCTCAGGTCAGGACATAAGAAGGGGATTGTAGCAAATATTATAATTATTATTGCCAGTAGTATTATCTAGTCAAAAATCTGCCAGAAGCTGTGCTGCATGAGCACAGAACTAAAATATAGACCTTTTTAAAGAATACTTATTAAAATAAGTCAAAAAAGAAGAAATGAAAACAGACAATTTTCCCAGAATTTCACTTGAGAACAGAAATATCACTCCTAATATATTACCTGATTATTTCAATAAAGGCCAAGATGTTCAGATCACAGGCCATTATTATATACTAGTAGCTGAACCATTCTCTTTCTTAGAAATAATAGTAATAATAAACTAACCATATAAACCCTCTTAGATAACACCTTTCTGTTGTATTGGAGACAGTATGAAAAATTTTCTTCTACTCATTACAGTCTCAGAAATAGGAAACAAAATAATTCTCTACACTTGTAAGAAAGAACTGCATCAAAAGGGCTGGTTTTACATCTCATTGTGAATGTAAGTATGACTTCTATGGGCCAGGCCTAGTCCTCTTGCACAACTGATTCTTTGTCACAATCCTGGTCAGAAAAAATATTTCCAAGTAATACTGCAGAAAGAAGGAGTTATGATGCAGAAGTGGCACTCTATCTGGGGAAAAAGCCATTGTGTACTCACAAACTCTTTCTTTAGGGAAGAGGATGATACATGTTAACTTAATCTGAATGTATTTGAGAAGAGTAACTGTCATAGCACTTTAAGAATCTATGTGAAGAGAGAAAGATCACTACTGCAGTGGTATTAACTACAAATGAATTTTAAGAGATTTCAAATCTTTGCACAAATTTAATTTTCACAGCTTCCAGTAATTTATTCCAGTGTAATTTCAAGTATTCATTAACTTCTCTATATGGATAAAAATTACATTGAAATAAGGTAAAAATATCTGTATCCACAATGCACAATTCTTTAGTCTGAAATAAAGGGAAAACAACTCTTCCCCACCCCCGAGTTGTTATACTAGGAAGTAAGGTTTATGCTAAAAAGGTTTTCCTTTTTTTCCATTCACATTCCAATATTTCCACCTGCCTCACATGGACTGTATGCTGCCTTTCTGCTTTGGACTCACAATAATTGAATAGCACATCTCATTTAAATACTGGGGTCAGGTAGAAACAGTCACATATCATTTATACACTACCAGATATGACATACATAATTATTTGCTCCTATACTGTTCCTTATTGTCTTTTTTTTTGGTTTAATTTAGTTTAAAGGTGGAAAAAGAATTCAAGAGAAATACTGAAATATAATATCTCAGTAGGTTTCCATCTAATGTCACATCAAAAAATAGAATTTTTTTACAAGTGTCAAAAGGCACCTCGAATACTGTGTTCAGTTTTGGGCCCCTCACTACAAGAAGAACATTGAGTTGCTGGAGTGTGTCCAGAGAAGGGCAATGAAGCTGGTGAAGGGTCTGGAGAACAAGTCTTATGAGGAGACTCATAAGGCTGAGGGACCTGGGGATGTTTAGCCTGGAGAAAAGGAGGCTGAGGGGAGACCTTATCGCTCCCTACAACTACCCGAAAGGAGGTTGTAGCGAGGTGGGTGTTGGTCTCTTCCGAGTAGCTAGTAATAGGACAAAAGGCAATGGCCTACCTATACCTTTTCAAATTGTTCATCTCAATGCAGACTTTTTAAAATTCTTGTTCATATTTAGTCATATCCACGTTTAGCCATCTTCCAAAATCAGGTTACATCTAATCTGAGATGAACAAATTAACAAATGAGAAAGAATAAAATAATCAAAGCCCTTCCTGAAAAAAAAGAAAAAAATAAGTGTCTAGTAAAGAACCTTATAAAAAAAAACTATTAATTTATTTCTTGTATAGCCAAATATCAAGTCACAGCTGTCATTCTTACTATTCTGTCCAGTGAAACTGTCCACATCATGAGTTATCTTTAATTCTAATTTTTTTATTCCTTACATGAAAATTGAAAATCCTCAGTACAAAGACTACAAAACTCCAGAATTTTTCTTGCCTTAAGGGCACAGCTGTTCCCTTTCTGCTTACCGTTTACACCCATTATTTCAGCTCTGGATATAATTTTAACTACCATGATGTTGAAATGAGAACAGCTTCCATCATTTTTTGGAGGTAACAGATGCAGTCCCTTCATAAAATGGCAGTTATTGCTCCTGTTTATTTCGTGTTTCATAAGCAAGCTCTGTCTCTCTGCTACTTGAAGGCTGACACATCATCTAGGCAGGTTACATGTCACTGCTCGGTTACAGTTTATATTCTTTTTCACTGTAAATACTAAAGAAAACAGATGTCAACTGTTAAATTCTATTTTATGCCCGAAAGAATCCTCTCTTGAGTTATTCCTTTTAAACCAGTATTAAAGATTCTACAAATATTTATATCAAGTCTTTTAACCCTTTTTAGCACTTCATGATTTGATAAGTCATAACCAGTAACTGACAGGTGTAAACACAAAGTATTTTCTGTGAATCTGTTGTGAAAATTTTCATCATTCTTAATTTCCCTGGCTAGGGAATTCCAATCCGAAATTCAGAACAAAAGCAGAATTCTGTCTGTTTTCCTTTGTATCCCTCATGACCTAGAGGGTTACCCAGCCTGCAGGTGTGTAGAGATCGTAACCGTGGGTTTGTAGGATTCTGTAATACACAAGAACATGGAAGCATTTGTCCTCTAAATTTCTCTACTTTATTACAGATTACCACAAATACCACAAAAAACAGCACTAGCATGTAAACTATCACAAAAATAACCACTAGCAAGTATATCTATGATGAATAAAGATAATGTAACTCAAGCTGTTAGAAATTATTATGAGCCAGCAGTAATATAGTATCAATCAATAGTATGACAGCAGTTAATAATACCAGCAACCAATTGTATAGCAACAACCAATAACAACAACAACTAAGTAGGTATATACTGTTACAGGTTACTACAAACATCATTAGTGAAGCAACTTACAGAAATATAGCAGCAGATATGCTTATGGTAGATCATTTATGTGGATATATAATATCAAAATCAAGTGAATTAGATTTCAGAAGGAGCCAAACCATCCCAGAGGGAAGGACAAACCTATCCCAGAGGGGGACCCAGCCATTCCAGAGGTGGAAGGCCAAACCAAACTGATCCCAGAAGTAGACCCAGAGGGGCGCCAGTAAAATAACAGACTTCAGTCTCACTTCAAAGAGGATTCGAATCACAGTATCTGGAGTCTGCCAGGCATCCCCGGTGAGAGTCCAAGATCTCGTAAAAAGTTCATGTGGAATTCAGCCTCTTTAGGAAAGAAAAAGTATGTGCAGCATGGGAAGTTCGCAGAGAGAGAAGCTTCATTTTGGATAAAAATTAATTCCTTTTTATATCACAGAGACAAAGAAGGCATAGGATGTCACCACTTTAAGCAGCCAATAAATGCTGTTAACTTCAATTTTGCACCTGTAACAGCCAATAAATGATGACAGTTTCTGTTCTTTCAGACCAATTTTATTTTTCCAGACTGTTTCTACTTTTTCAGATGATAAGTTGCCATTACAGTTTTTTGTTTTTACACTTATCGATGGTGTATCAGGATGTCTTCTGTTTCTAGGTACCCAGCTGTACTTCAAAGATGCCAGATGCACTTTTCAAGGATGTTTCTGGTTCCCAGACCTAGTTCCCAGGCTCACAGCTCACATGCTGGCAGGCAATTTCTCTGTCAGTATTTCTGAACAGGCATTTTCTTCTGTTCGGTAATTTTTCCCTTCTAACCTTTATGGCTGCTCACATCAGCATCTCCACCCATCAACACATATCCCCTTAATCTTTCAAGGTAGCTTTGTGTTAAAACTGACCTTTTCAGCATTACATGAAGATCAGAAGAGTAAGTGAAAGAGCAAATTAAGTAGCATATCATTAATAATGCTTTCTATCCTAATGAAGACTATGGCTCTGTAAAGCTCAGATTGTTTCTGTAATCTTCCTCCTTGATATACATTTTAAATGGTGCACCAGGAGGCCATAACAGAAACTTTTTTAAATTATAGATGCTTCATATCATTAATAAACCATGCTCCAGTTCAGTCAACACATCTTAAATGAAAATTGTTATAAACACTTCCTTATTTCAAAGGTCAGAAGTAAAGGATTTCTAAACATTCAATGAAGAAAATGAATAATCTAGGTAGATGAACATAGTTTAAACTGATGTTCCAGTTTTCTAAAGGGCATCTGAATCTATTCTACATTTAAAAATTAAAAGGAATGCAGATTGTCCCAATAACTGTCCACAATATAAAAATATGTGGATAAACAAATCAAAAGTAGACTATTAGAGAAAATGTGTGTTGTGTTGTTATGTTGGAATATTTTCAGATTGTTAGGTAAATATAAGTTAAAATATGAATTTGGATATAGTGGATAATTTCTTTGAACAGAAAACAGATAATTTATTTTTAAGTTCTAATAATGATGTTCACTTGATCAAGAGTTTAACAGTGTTTTATTAAAATTTAAAACATGCATGGAGGTTTCTTTATCTGTAACATTGTCCAGTTCTAAAATCAACATCCAATGTTCTCCCCTTATCCCTGAGTATGTCATCTCATCATGGAAAACTGTCAGGTTCATCAGGCTGTGTATGCCCTTGGTAAATCCATGCTGACTGTTCCCAAACTCCTTCTTTCATGTGCCTAGACATACTTTCAGGAAAAACTGCTCCAAAGACTTCCTAGGACTGAGGTTATGAGGTTATGCTGACTGTCCTGTAGTTCCCTTCTTGCTTTTTTTGAAGATGAGGGTGATATTTGCCTGACTGTACCCCTGGCTTGACTATTTCCCAAAAGATTTTACTCTATTTACTGAATGTACTTCAACAATTTATGAAATAAATATAAAAAGCATGTAGTCTAAAATCAGTACTGATCTGATTAAGGCCTTATTTACTCAAACAGAGATTTGAAGCTATTTCAATCTGTTCTATAACTATGTGCTTAGAGACCCCTATCATGGTGATCAAAATCTTTAGAATATGAAAACAAAAATTACTGTGCTTGATCAGAAATAATTTTACACTCTGATATCTTGGATTTCAGTCGTATCAACTGACTATGTTGATAGTGGCAGCTGTTTGTCAATTTTATTTAAGAATACACACTTGATGAGAAAAGCAAGATACATTTAAACATATTCAACAGGAGAAAAAAATCAGAGAGATTTAAATTTTTAAAGATCATGGACATACTGTAATAAAGTGTAAGATTATAGTGTAATAGGACAAGAGCAAGAGAAACGCTGTCACTATTTATTTGTGTTACCATAATACTGTTGATTGCATTGCACCCAGTTTTCCTTTCCGTGCTAGAAAATGGAGCAGCATATTAATTTAGTGTGAGGAAAACTCAAGAATTTTCAATATTTCATAATCAAATAAGAATTCTTGGATATCTTTACTTTAGTCACTCTTTCACTCACTCTTCTACTGGTCATTAGTATGTATTGTTCCTCTGAGACTCAGAATGAGAAAGGATCCACTGGGAGCATTTGCCAGTGAATTGACTGGCAAGCTGAGTTAAAGACCCCATATTGCCATCAATGCCTGTATCAGAAGAACATAAAGTACTCCATATCTTGTTGCATTATGAAACACAGACACAAGTTTATGCCTTTATTACCACGTATAAAAGAAACAAACACACAACAGATGGTCCCCTAATAGCCAACCAAACAAAAAAAACAGAGACATATTTCTAAGTATATTTTTCACAACACAGTTTTGGTTTAGCAAGTTTTCTATTTCACATGGGTTCAAACACTGTCATATAACTAAAATTTGCCCTTGCAACACACGTAGTACAGTAAAGCGTCTACTCACAAAAAGTAATTCTCAAATTTCAGAGTGAGCATTTACATGCCACAAACCCTAGTTAAATAAGTGGCTTAGAAGACAATGGTTATTACACATTTATCACCTTTATAATGATATAGATCAGAGACAGATTTGGCTCACATGAGGCAATGTCTACTGTTTTAGGATACCCAGCTGAGAGCCAAATGTGGAACACTTATGTAAAAAATTTAGAAAAATTGCAGTGATATGTATGGCCTATTAGGGTAAGTGTTCAGAATTAGGGTAAGTGTTTTCATAGAGTTTGCAACAATACAGGAAAATTAAGCTGTGGGGTTTTGGGTATTTTTCCCCAATCAAAAGTCTCCTATAATATAAAGGTGCTCATTTAAAGATTATTTTTAGACTGCATTATTTTACTTTATTTTGCTGCATCAAAAAAGTAGGAATTCACTGTGTGAAAGTTTTGTCCATCTTTTTCTGATATTATGTTCAAACTAATTATTTTCTTTTCTAGCAATTGTGTTATTTTCAGGTGAGTTACTGCAAGTATATGTATGTATACCAGACCATCATCTATCATACATACTTTTTTAATACTACATTAGTCTGTAATAAGCTTCTATACTACTTATTCTGATCTATTAAGGGACTTATAGAACTATCCTAGTGTTTTTCCCTGCAAAACTTTGAAGCCAGTACACAAAGCCAAGAAATTAAAATAGCAATACATCTTATTTAGCTATCATGTAACAATGGAATTGAACAGGGTGGAAAAAAATCAGAAATGCTCTGTCCACCTGCTCAATTGTAGTATGCAAGTATTGAAGTCAAGCATTTGTCAGAGCACTATCAAAAAGTCTGAAACAGTTGTTATCAGCCCTTAAAAAATGTCCAAATATCTCAGTTGCAATTTCCAAACTATTGCCAAAGGTGACAGGCATAGAGCAGGTAATGAACTATTCCTACTAAATTAATAGATAGAAGAAGCCTTCCACATTTCTGACACCAGTTCAGAGTTTGTTAGCTTACGCATTTTTTGTTCAATGTCAGGTTTTCATGGGATGTCAGAGTGGATTTTTGAGCCTCACTACCTTTTAAATAGATTATAGCAGGTAAGCACTACCTTTGAGTGCAAGCATTAAATTCAACACTATCAATAAATGAACCAATTACCCATGTTAAGTCCTAGGCTTCAGTCTAGCATAGCATCTCTCCAGCTTTCCAAGCCTCAAGTCCCAGAAAGTCACTGAGTAGATATTGCAGGTGTGACGGATCCATTTTTTTTCTCTGAGGAAACAGGAAATAATGGTCCACTGAAAGCAACTCCCTATATATCTGCCTGATCCACTTCCCTATCTGCCATGTACTCCCTTCCCCAGAAACTAAGTCACTTGGACTGGGTCGAGGAAGTACAGCCATTCAGAAAGCAAGAGAGGTTCTGAAAGACAAATCTCTTTCCTACCCTGCTGCACGATTCTCCTAAACTCATTAACCTTAACTGCTGGCCTGAGAACACAATACTGAACAAATTGCCCCAAGCAGCATTGTATTTTTCTTCCTCTGTCAATCTGGATTACAGTTCTGGCCACCTGAGTTTGCATTTCTAATTGAATTTGTTAAAAACAATGGTGCGGTTATGAGAAAAATATTGGTACAAACTACGGACTGGGGAGGAATTCTCTACAGAATTTCCTTTTCTGTATATAATTCTATTTTTGAAGAGCATATTTGTAAACTACTTTAACATTTGACAATTCCACTAAAATTCACTTTAACTATGGTTCCTTCCCTTTCCAACCCCATGTCCATTGTGCTTCATGTTGTCTCTGTCTTTATATATCTGTAACCATAGAAATGGAAATATCATGAAGTCCTTTGACAGAAAAGGTGGTTTGTATTGACACTTATAAAATTGTAATTGTTCTTAGTATTTTCCTTCCTGGTGACTACTGGTAACACAGGCAAAGAAAAATCTGTGTTTGGTCCTAAAGGGTTTCCTTAATATGTGTTTACAGGTCACACAATGCAAGAAATATATAAAGGCTAAAGGTAAGATTGTCAGACTCAAGCATTTAAGAAATCAAACTAGTTCCACTGACATCATAACCTCAGCCTACAAAAATAATAAATATATGTATATACATGTAAATAAGTAAAGAAGAGAGATAGAAACTTTATAGCTGGAAATGTATGTTCTTTATAACAGAAAAAATCAAAAGATCTGGAACTTGAAGAAAAATATCAAATTTCTTGACATCTCAAAAAAAATTGTGAGTCAGCAGACTAATACTATGTTTTATGAAAGTCTTTGCTTTTCCCACATGTCGTATTAATAACTTCAGAAGCTCTAGGAAGGATGCTCAATTTATCTTCCTGGGAACGACGGAAAAATCCTATTACTTTCTTTCCCCCGTCCAAATAGACCTGTAGCGTCAGCTTAAAGGACTGATTGCACTTTTGCAAAATAAAAGATCTCAAAATGAACAATGCATAATGAGTTCCGCTAAAGCTCACTGTATATTTAGTTTACTTCTTCCAAATAGGCATATCTAATGTTACGATCTGATTTGGATGAGAGGAAGGCCCCCTTGCATTCTAACCGACCTCAGACGAGTCTGGGAGGCTAGGGGTGGCTGGACCAACCTCTTATTTCAAGATCAATCCCTTCGAGTGAGATTAAGACACAAACGAGGTCAGATGTCGTGAGTCCACCCGTTTATTAAACCACCCACAAAAAGAGAAACAGCAATAGGAAAGAAAGGAAGGAAAGGAGGAAGATAAAGCAAGAGTTCGGGATAGGAAAGCACAACTAGTCACCACCATGGATCCGCGGCGNACGAGTCTGGGAGGCTAGGGGTTGCTGGACCAACCTCTTATTTCAAGATCAATCCCTTCGAGTGAGATTAAGACACAAACGAGGTCAGATGTCGTGAGTCCACCCGTTTATTAAACCACCCACAAAAAGAGAAACAGCAATAGGAAAGAAAGGAAGGAAAGGAGGAAGATAAAGCAAGAGTTCGGGATAGGAAAGCACAACTAGTCACCACCATGGATCCGCGGCGTCCCGGGGGTCCTTGCTTCTGGGGTCTTCAGTGGTGGGGGATCTCCGTGGTGGGGGATCTCCGTGGCGGGGGATCACCAATGGGGTCTGGGGCGGTGGTCTTTTATAGGATGCGTGCCTGAAGCAACAATTCCAGCTTGCGCATCCCAGGACAATGGCATGTCTCTGAGCCTCTCCCATATCCGGGGTTTCAGGCGCCGACCGCTGACTGCGTGCCTATTCCTACAGCCCGTTATCTACATCAAACGGGAGGTTCCTGGTGATCGTGCTTATGATTGTGTGAGCAGATAACATCTTGCACAATCTCCTGCAAGATTCTGTTATCTCCTTGTCGGCAAACTTTGAGACAGATGTTCAGCCGTTTCGTCCCTCACATCTAAGTATTGCAAACAAAGACAATACCGTGGATTTATGCCAGAAATTAACACTCTACCTCCTATTATCTAATTCTTATTTAATATATTTTTTAAAAGATTATAAAAATACATTTTAAAGATTAACATGGCAATTAAAATAGTGAACATTTTAAAATGTTTTAAAGAATCTGTTTCCACAGATGTCTAATCTTTGATGCCATTTCAATGCTTCAGTCATTCAGAGAAGTAGTTATGCGTCTTTAGAGAATAGTATTCTAAGTTTGTATATAGCATTGCACTAAGGGTTTGTTTTCTCAAGACAAATCAGTTTTGTTATGTAAGTCTTATGGTGACTGGCATACCTTGAAAGACTGAATTATACTAATAACATGCTGTTGAAGTTCTAATAAGCTTTCATCTGTGTTCTAAACTATTATTATTTTAATATTGTCATTCAAGTCAAAATCATAGAAAAGGATCTGTTAGCTAACTAGTGCCTGTCTGAAGTGGCTTTGATTAACAGAAGTCTTTAGTGTTGCAGAGGGTTGACCCCAGCCAGCAACCAAGCACTAACCAGCTGCTTGCTCACACACCCGTTCCCCCCACTCTAGTAGGATGGGGGAGACAATCAGAAGAGCAAAAGAAAAAAGTAACTTGTGGGTAGAGGCAAAGACGGTTTAATAAGTGAGCAGGGATAGGGGGAAGTAATGCAAAGGCAATCACTCATCAGCTCCCACCAGCAGTCTCTGAGAAACAACTACATTGGAAAAACTACCCCCCAGTTTTTATAGCTGAGCATGATGTTATATGGCATGGGATATCCCTTTGGTCTTTTCAGGTCAGCTGTCCCAGATGTGTTTCCTCCCAGCTTCTTGCCCACCCATAGCCCACTCTTGAGGGGGACAGAGTGAGAAACAGAGAAGGCCTTGCTGCAGTCAAAAATATGCAATAGCTGGAGTATTAGTGTGCTATCAACACTGTTTTAGTCACAAATCTAAAACATAGCGCCCTACTGGCTTCTATGAAGAAAATTAAGCCCATCCCAGCCAGACCCAGTACATGTATTTAAAGAAAACTCACTATAAAAAATAAAAAGTATACTTCATTATTTTCTTTGCAGTGTAGTGGAGATAAGAATATGATTTAAAAATCATATAAGGATTTCAACATCTCTTGAAGATTTTTGAGTCCATATGGAACTACCTTAGAAACGCTAATTTAACTCCGGTCTTCAGTATAAAGTACCTCATGAGGAAAAAGGGTACAATTACATTTCCCTCTACTGCTATGATTCTCTAGTCACCAGAATGACTCTTATGGGTTGTTCACAAATAGTATAGTGTTGAGGAACTCCAAGGCATATATGTCAAGAGTAAAGGCTTACAATGTGAAACCCCAGGACCAAGCAGCCACCTTTAAATCTTAAAGTCACCTTTACACCACCACTCCTTCTCAGCTGTACAAAGCAGTACTTTTTTGTGTCTTCCTCAGGAAGTCAATCCATATTTTACAGTATGTTATTTACAGATGTATGCTCATAATATTTAATATTTTATATATAGATATGTAGTGAAATTTTGTCTGAAATGAGATACTTTCTTCTCATAGAAGAAGCTTTTCTCTAAGTAAACAATATAATGTTTTAGTTTTGCTCTCTGGAGGTATTAAAAAGCAGTTAGCTGCTATGGGCTGAGGACCTGTAGAATTTCAGATTTTAGTATAAGACAGGTAAGCAGGTATATTTAAATATGTTCTTGTGCATGAGTAGGCATACATATATATTTGTATTAAATTCTGGAACAAAAAACAAATACATATAGCTAATAACCATGTTTAATACACTACATAGACCTTATAATTAAGTACAGAAACAATTTCAAGTTCACGAAGAAAAAATCTAGAAAGAAAATTATCTTTAGCTGGAATCTTGTCTTCTAAATTTTACTCTGAAAGAAATGTTATGGAATTTTTGAGAGGCAGCATTCTTCATAACTGGAAACCAGAGATGATCACCTAAGTGCTATAACTGATGAGGGGTAGCCCCACAACAAAATGTTGATGTAAACTTTTTTTGGGTATTGGAAATATTGTCCGAGGTTAAGGCTATTCAATTAACAGAAACAAACATTCTCTTGAATAATAAACAGAAAATTAAAAAAAAAAAGTCAACAGTAAAATTTAGAGTTCAAATCAAGATATTTTATTTTGAAATGTGTTGGTTATTGTTAACATACAATCCCTTTTTTATCCTTTTACTTCCAGATTTTTCTTCAAGCATCATGGAAAAGCCAAACATTAGTTTTCTAACAAAAAAAGAAGCTAAGTTAAAAGATTTCATATTCTTTACATCTCCAGCTTCTTAAGAGTTAAGCTTTCTGTGTAGTTTTTGTGTGTCTGCTCCATGAGTCAGATAACTCCGTAAGTCAGTTCCTGGCTTCTAATGGATTTCTAAGTTTCTAACCCACCTTATATTTAAAGATCCCTTATGCTTTTTCCTAAATGTAGTTATTGTAAGACCAACTACGTTCTAGATTATTACTATGACCCACAAGCATGTGACTTCTACTTCATAAAAGACATAAAGCCTGAAATGCCCAGGATTAAGATAAAAAAAAAAAGTATCTGGAGTTAATTCTGCCACAGAATATTTTTCTCCATACTACCAACAAATAGTATTGCTGATCTTCTCAAGTAATAGATACTGGCCTTGGGCAGGATCCCAACAGCAAAAAGCTCTTACCTTTTGTGTAATGGTATTCTGTTTAATGGTATTTCCTTTTGTGCAATGGTATCCAACATGAGCACCAGAGGATGTGACATTAAGCTGATCATTAATGAGATTTTATTTCAGTCACTTGCTGCACAAGAGCTCTCAACTAATGTAAATTAATTACATTTTAAAAAAATGTAAATCATGATTGTGGTAGTTCAACTTTTTTATCAGCTCATCAGCTGTTACAATCACATGTCCAAAACCAAAATGTAGCATTTGAGGAACTGCAACACAACAGATACTATTATTTTCAGACCATTTAGCAACACCAAGTAAAATTTTATTGTCATCGATTAGTTCCAAAGTGATGGGCTCAAAATGTTCACAAGAAAAACTATATATAATACAGTTCTTAAAATCTGGAGCTATACTCCATTTATCAAAGGAATCATGCTAGCACTACTTGTCCAATATTTCAACATATCTCTTTAGCAAGAGAGCTGTGTGCACTGCAGGCAGCTATTCCTGTAGCCAGCCTGTCATAAAAAATAAGCTTTTGACTTACTAGAAATGCATTTAAAATTAATATTGCATATCAAATTGTATTTTTTATTTCCAATAACAATTCTTTGAATTTCCATACAATATTAAATCAGGCCGTTAATGAAATTTCCAAGTTTTCTTCTTAAAAGTTAGTTTACACAGTCTATCAACTTTGCCAACATCTCATAGTTTTTACAGACCTGAATTATAGCATCTTACCATTTACTGAGAAGAAGCAGTTTCTTTTTCTTTTCAGAACTAATTGAACCAAAGGGTAAGAATAACTTTATCTATAAAGTGAAATACCAACACTGAAAGAAATTATCTACCCAAGATCTTATATTAAATCAATGGAATATCTAATCTAAAATCAGCTGATGTCATATCTAGAAAAAATCTAAGACAGCATCAGTCTGATGAGTTGATATGTTAATATGACTGTATTGTCAACAAGTCTGGTCACATTAGTTTAATTGTGCATTTCTACTTTTTCTGTTTTGCATGGACACTCAGAGTATTAAGAAGCAAAAACTATTTTATTGAGCTGTTGGAATAGGGTAATACTTGTGCAGGGAATCAAATCTCTCAAAAAGGATGGTCAATTGCTGTCTAGTGGCAAGGGGACCCTCTGCTGCAAGGGTTCTTGCACTGACGTCTTCAGCTGAACTCTTCAAACCACTGTTCTACTCAGTGCTTATAATCCATGTGGTCCCAGGTCCCATGTGACCACTTCAACACGTGCATCACTTAATACACCTTAATCACTTGATACACTTTAACTACATACAAGACATCTCTTAAATATCTTGGCTACATACAAATGACAGACATGGTCATTCCTGAAGAAATAGTTTACCAATATTATATCTATGCACACCTTGATTACTTCTGTAGCAAGTCTGTGGGACACTGCACCCAGGATGTTAATCAACACATTTAGGCATGCAAATTGCACTAGATGCAGTAACAACCACCTGGGGGGTGTGGGGGAGTAATTATAGAACTGTCCAAAATTCTCACCTAGAGGGTTCCTGTCTAATATTAATAGTGAAGGTCCACCTTGTTTCAAGCTGGTCTGTTTTTTCACATCAGTCCATTACCTCATCTATTCAGATGACTGGCTGGGGAGTTCCTGGACCACCCAGGGAATTAACAACTTAGGTGCCTGTTAATAAACATACAAGCATAGTCCTGACACCGAACTACACCACAACTATAGCAGAAGAACAAACTTGATTTTCAGATTTATAACTCGCTAATAACTTAAGTCTTACCACTGTTGCCACATCTGCAACCACATTTCTAAATGCAGTGTTCTTTGAAACTGGCTACAAAGCATTTGCTTTTCATCCTATCTTGTACTCTATTGCAGGACAAGTAAACACTACAATGTTCTGCGTCTTAGATGCTAGGCAACAAAGCTCTACTCTTCTAAGAATTTATTTGCAGACTGCTTAATATAACTTTAAGTCTGTGAGCTATCTCAATGACATCAAAATGATTTTATAGGGAGCTCAAATTAAGCACATCTGTAAATTCGTTTTAGGACTATTGCATAATGATTACCATTCATGGGATGATTATTGCTTTTTTCCACATGCATAGATAGATTATACCACATTCTTTCTAAGAAAAGCACAAGATTACCAGAAGCGCTTTACTATTTTAGTTTGTAGATTAAAGAACTTTGTAGGATGATACAGAAAAAAAAAATATTTCTAACAGTGATGACTGTTCCCTCATCCTTTCATAACCTGATTTCCTCTACACTAAGCTCAGAAGAGAACCAAAGATATGGTTCTCTTAGGAAAGCCAATGGTGAATACTAAGCTAAGCTGAGAATCTTGGGTTCATGTCCTAAGGTGCATACTGTTATCAGAGTACTTCATTTGGGCATTAGCCACTCTTCTTTTTAAAGGCATTACTACAAGGCAAGTCTTAAATTGGATATATACATAACGGCAATGTACTTGCATGTGATAGCCACAGGTAATTTTAAGAATCCTTTTTCTCAGAAGGTAGGAGACACTTTTAGTGCTATAAATTTGAGGTTATTTTAATCAAAGTGGCAACAACAGCTTTTCAGGAGTAATAAAGAAAGAAGATTATCAGTGTCAGAGAATATTTTACCTTAAAGACTGCCAAAGAAGTGCCACTGATAGTGACTAAAATCTTCAAATTTGGTTGTTTATTGTTTGATTTTTAGTTTCATATTTAGGTATAAAAGGTTATTTGAGTCCTTAAGTATGAACTAGGTTACCTACTTTTGAAAATGTTTTCTACTATAGCATTTGTGTTCACAACAGCTGAATATCTAATATTGCTTCTATTAAAGGTCTTTAAGAATGGTCTGTTACTCACCGGGACAAAAATCTCTGCTGCTGATGCAGCTAAAATTCATGAAGCGGTAAAGAAGCTGTATGACCTCTCAGAGCAGTGATCCACAATCACTGCAGCAACCATGCAGAACAGATTTCTTTTCTTTACTAAAGCTAGAAATAGTTTCACTTTACTAAATGTAGAGACAACACAGCCTCTTCGCTTTGCAGAAAGACACTTTAAATATCCCTTTTTTGTTTATTTACTGAGTGATCACGCTTGTCATGCTGCAATAGTTGATGTTAAATAATACTCAGATTTACAACATTCTCTTATCTTTCCATGCAATATCAGCACATTTGCAAAGTATGGCAATTGTTTCTTTTTAGTACTTTGCCCCTTATTGTCACTTACATGATTTGAAGATGAAGCACAGCATCTCCTTTGGTGATAAATGTCAGATAAAAATAAGCACAGTTAGTGCTTAGACTGCAGGAGGTTGAATCTTCTCTATACCTATTAGGAGTTGTGGAATGTTACCTTACTTGCAAAATGGGAATAGAAGCCCTTCAGGATATAAATAGGTTTGTTTTGCTGTATGCTTGCCTGGGTAGAAATGACTATCCAAAGTGCAAGAATATGGAGAAACAAGCACCAATATTTTGCTTCTTACAGCTTTGCCTCTAGTACAAAAAGGCAACTGATTTAAGGAAACAGATTCTAAGAAAATTGAGGATAATGGGTACATAATTTTTACAGCACACCATTTATCAGATGATGTAGATGTTGAAAGCAATTTATCATAAACTGGTAGCTTCCCAGTACACCTTTTTTATAATACAAAGAAGAACCATAATGAGAATAAGATAAGATGGCATTGGCAATATCTTTTAAAATGTTTTTTTATGTTTATTTTTAATAGAAAATTTATATCAGAGGAAATAGCAAACAGCAGATAACATAAGTGAAACAAAAAATCCGAAAGTTATTACTATGTTTTCAACAATCCATGGATCATTTTTTTCTCATCTGTGATTCAAGAGAGGTATCAATTATATCTGTCTGTGTAACAGAAGAGTCCATTTATTCCACAGCTGTCTTCAAATGAACCTCCGCTTCTGATCCCCTTTAACCTGTTGCCCTTTGACCTCAACATTCCCCTACCTTTTATCTTCCCCTTCTTGTATATATTTCTGCAAAGTCGAGAAAAGAATACTTCTAAAGATCTATGGGTTATCTGATGATACGGTTTAGAAGTATAACAATATTATTTTTGCCTTTGCCCACAAAATCCTGCATGTCCATAGCACATTTTCACACCTAGTAATTAAGAATCATGATTTGTACCTTACAATGCAGGAACTAAGGGTTACTTGTTCAAAGGCAAATGCACGGGAAGCACAATATGCCTCAGGTGTATGGCATATGCAGTAGACTAGTGTTGTTAAACAGCAGGACTTCAAATACACATTGCACATGAAGTGTATTCAATCCATTTAAAATATTCTTTGCATGTATTGCAACCCCTAAATTGACCCTAAGTAAGACAATCTTTATTTGAGTATCATATTTGCTACTAGGTCAGTAGCAAGATCAATAATAAAATCAATATGCTGGTCCATTGACTGCCAGTCTGAAACAGTAAAGTAAAAAAGAATCTTCGCTCTTGAAACTACAGATGCTGTTCTTTCCTTATCATAAAAGAAAGTGAGCCAAATGACTATTGTTTTCTTATTTAAATAAATCTGTACTACATTTAAGTACATGACTTGAAAGCAGGTTAGAGAGTTTTCTGCAGGAAATATTTTTGCCCAGTTAAGTACATGTTGAAACAGAAAATATGCAGACAATCCTATCTTTTTTTATCCATCCTTATATCTTACATTATATTTTATATTAAAAAATATTTAGTAATATAACTTCTTTCAAGATGGGAGGGTAATATACACAGCATAAGACTAGTGTTGTCTACATAGTGTTAATCTGGTTTGAAGAAAATAATTTGAAATATGTATGTCAGAAGAAATTACAACAAAGCCTCAAACTCTGGAAATAGTGTCAGTTTATGGAAGAACAAAATACAGGAGAAATATAATTAATTTTGAACTATTTTAACCTTCTTAATGAAATGTGTATGTTCTAAAATAATCTCACATTAATTAGCATTTATTGCAGGTACGGCTTTGTTTTCTGGTCCACCTGCAAATCTACACTCTGTAGTATTTCAGATGTACAGCATTTGAAGCAAAAAGGTTTTTACAATGTTAAACGAGTGCTGTAAGAGCTGTAACAGACAAAGGTATTTCATCAGCAGTTGTAAACTATTTACTTTTGAATATAGTAGTAGGTACTAGCTAAGATATGTTCAGATTAAAAAAAATGAAAAATAAAGCAAAAAAAAAAAAAGTTTATTTTTAGATTGCCCCTATAAAAATCTCATTGGTACAGTCATTAGAAACATAGAAAATTGTCCATCCATTCCATGTGCCACTCTTCTTTCACTGACCTCTGGAATTTTTTATTACTACCCATCAATTCTGAGTGCCCTCCAAGTAACAATCATTACTGCAAAATCTGTAGCAGGTTTCATACTCATCCATCTCCCACAACACAACCTATTTCTGTCTCACAGACCACATAAGATAGAACCTTAACTCCAGCTCTGGTAAGTGATGGGGAATATTTGATAATATTACCAAGAAAAAAAAGTCTATGCTACAGCAAGCGGTCTCGCATGATGGATTGTGTGTTATCTTAAATTTGAACTACAGTAGTAGTAAAGATCAAGAGTAAAGAAACAGTATGGAAATGTGAAATTGGTAAGATGATACAAAGAGTCCCTTGGTGTCTGTAACAATGTATAAGAAACTGTTCTTCCATTCTATTCAGAAAACGCATTAAGGAAACAACTCATCTCACATGTTTCTCCTCTGCTTAGTCAGAATACAGCTGGTCAAACTCAATTTCTGAAGAGCATAGAAGTGAAACACAATACTCAGATAAAACACAGAAGCTCAAAATAAAGACTTTAAACTTGCTTGAGATTTTAAATTCAGCTTTTATCTGTCAGGGTCCTGCAGGCACCAGGAGGCCTGGCTGTCCCTGCCCAAGCCCCTGGGGTCTCCCGCCACGCTGCCCACAGCCCAGGACCCCATGTCAGCCCTCCAGGGTTGTCAGCCCCTGCCCCAGTGACACCGCAGCAGGGCCAATCTCCAGCTCCCCACAGCCCTGCCCTGCGCAGCCATGGGTCCCACTGAGCCAGGCTCACTTTCAGGTCCATGTCCCAGCCTAGACTTGGCCTGTCCCCTGTCTCCATCCCCAGGGAGGTGCTAAATTCCTGCCCTGGTGCCCCCCAGCTCCTCTGGGATGGGCCTCAGCTGCAAGGCCCTATCCTGACAAACTCTCTGGGCTCCCCCTGACACTCCTGGCCCCCAGCCCATGGGGAGCCATCAGCTGTGCTGAACACAAACATTAACTCTGTATTTGCTAAGTTTAATTCACACTAAAGTTCCTTCACTTGTACTTTTCATTTGCCATGTGGGATCTGCTTGACATGATATGCAGGAAAATATCACAGTCAAGGAAAGAGAAGGGGATATTTATTATATTATTAAGAAACTCGGGATATAGTAAAATGAATTTTACTAGCTAAAACTACACAGTCTATACATGGGTTGGTTTAGAAGTATCACATTAATTAACTAATCAGTCTGGTAACACTGACAAACAATTGGCCAAACACTACAGCTTCTCTTGGTGTGCTCAGTTCTGTATGCACATAGGTGTGCCAAGTGCAAGCATGAGAAAACTTTGACACTTGGATTGCTTTCTTATGCCATTTAAACAAATGCTCATATCTTCCTTGTTTTATCAGTTTTTAAACTTTTGCTGACAATCTCAGACCTTATCTTGTCTGAATATGCAGCTCCTTCAGCTTTAGAGTAGACTGTCAGAACCAAACCCTGTCAAGGGAGTTGCTGAATGCATTGGACTTTGGCCTGTGGGGATTCTGCCTTCCCACATCCTTGGAGCTGAAACTGGTGCACTGTCAGACCCAGGAAGTTTCTCCCGTCTCAGTGTGATGGATGTGGCTGCTGCTGTTCCTGTTGTCAGGTCTGGGCAATACCAAGATTCAACATGAGTTCCAGAGATGTAACTGGAGAGGTGCATGCAGGCATACACACATCAGCCACTCCACCCCCCCACCCCCAGTGTTTTCAGCCACAAAAACTAACACAGACAGAAAGCAGTGTCACCACGGCACCCACATAAACACCTACAGCTCTCACATACATGAACACAGCCAGCCAGTGCCGTTGTTTTCTCTGCTAATGAAGTTTGGAATTCACTGATGAAAACACACACACACAGAGGATTGAAACTCCCTAGTGGAAAATACACTCCAGCCTCTATAGCTGCAGGCATCCCCAACTTACAGACTCCCTGCAACCTGAGTCCCCTTCTCCAGATGTTAGCACCTAGGTACATACACACAGAGAATAGACAGTGAAATTGCACAGAAAATACCAAAGAACATGATTTAATAAGAAGATGGGACAAACTGCAGTGATCAGGTGCAGGGTGCAGACAGGTGTGCTGATCAGCAGCTTGTTTACACACAATTAGCCCCTTCTATTCTCCTCTTCTCTCTGTTTTCCATGCTTGTACTTCTGTGATCCACTTTGATCTCTCCCTTTCTCCAGCCTTGTCTCCTGTCAAGAAGCCCGCCCCTAATTACTTTTTTTCCCCATTGGTCCAGTTTAGCTAAATCCATATCCAAATTTGACATTTCTGATAGCCCTTCTGTGTCTAAGCTTTACATGAAGCCTTTATTATATGATAGCAGGCAGGATTCCAGCCAGTTTCAGCATTGCACGTTGTAGCTAAAAGAGAAAATAAAAGTACTTATTGGACTTTGAACATATTCTTTCCAGCTTCAGTACTGCATCTTTGAACCTCAGAAATTCATCCAGCTTTCATCCAGTTTTCCTTTGACCTTCTGGGAAGACCATATTTCCTTCTGCTTTGTTAAACTTCACTTTACTAATTCAGAAGTTGTAACTTTTAGCAGGAAAATGTACATTAATGGCAAAAGTGTACTTGTCAAGTTTCTGCCAGGTTGTCTGGAAATCTCTTTTTTGTGGGCAGGGTCTATATTCTTGATGCTGTCATCTGGCAGTCATCCAGCTACAAATTCTGAGTCAATTCCAAGGCTCTTGGTCAGAATAGTACTCACATTCTGTTCTGCTTTTTCCAATTAATTTTAAACGTGTTTTAGAGCACCAGAGATGTTTATAGATGTTAGGGTAACTATAATATATGTGCTGTCACAAGCTGCAGAGCCAATGGTTCTCACTAACATACCTGAGATTTCAGTTTTGAAGGCAAAAGGCAAACCTAGACTTGTCCATGGGAAAATCTGCTTCCCTGCAGAAAAAATCGTTGCACTGCAGAAATGTCAGTGATAGACAATGAGCTCAAAACAGAAGCAGAGGTTGACATCTATGTCAGAGTCTGCAGTGCACCAAATGGACCTCAATGTCCCTGGCCAGCTTTGACTGAGTCCCCACACATCTTGCCTACCCATGGGCCCAGGACCTCCATTTCAATCCAGGCCTGGCATGACCTGTTGTAGGTGTGCCTGTCTCCAACTGTGTCTCCTGGACAGACCCCTCAGACCTACACCCCCATTAACTTGTCTTCAATCCCTGTCGCCTGCATGTACCCCTTGGATGGACTTCTCAGAGCCCCATTTTGTATCCCCATGCTCCTGATGGGAACTCCTGGTTGGTCACAGCCTTGTATCAATGCTCACCAAAAGTATTGGGTGCTGTTGGTGTGCCTTGTTACTGGCTGCACTCAGGCCCTGGAGGACAGTGCCTATCGGGGGGACACAGCTGCCCCTGGGGTTGCTGCTGTGTCTGGCTCAGTCCTGAGGGAGCTGTCAACCCTGGCTGTGCCCTGGCAGTCAACTCAGGTCTCTGAGCTGAACATGATGGGGACTGACCCACAACGGTGCAGGGCCTTGCCCCCATGGCTTCCCCTAAGTGACAAGTCTAGCCCTGGGCTCTGATCTGCCCATAGAGCCAAAACGTTGACCAGCCCCAGGCTCCTGAGTGAGCGTCCAGTCCTCCCTGAACTCAGGGCTCCTTAGGGGCAGCTTGAACAACTCCCCATCACCCTGCCCTGGGCACATCAAGAACAGCCTGGATGCCCTGCTCAGCTCCAAATGTCATGTGTTGTCCTTGCCATGGTCTTGACCCATTTCCAAGTCCCTTTTGCCATGTCCCTGTCCCAGCTTCAAGACTCTGCCCTGGCTCTGTATCAGCTCCAAGTTCCTCGTCCCTCTTCCAAGTGACCTTTGCTGTGGCCCTGCTGTGACACCATGGCTCTGCCATGATCCTGACCTGGGTCTGAGCCCCAGCCTGAACCTTGTCCCTTTCCTAGTTCCCTGTCCCTCCTCTGCATCCCCTGAAATAGACCGCTGATGCCCCATAGCAATCGAATCACTGTACATCACATCCCTTCTGAGCCCAGATCTCTGTGAAGTGGAAGGACAATCCTTGCTGGGGAGGGTGTCTTCTGTCAGGGGCCTGAAGGCACTAAAAACATTCACTTCTCCTTCTAAGCCTCCCCTGGGGCCTCCTCCCATCCCTGCTCATGGCCCAGGACCTTATTTCAATTCAGGCATGGTTGTCAAGTCCTGACTTGAGCAATGTTGTAGGTGTGCCTTTCTCCAGCCCTGTCTCCTGGATGGACCCTTTGGCCCCCCACTGTAGTCTCATCTCTGGCCCTCTCTCTAGCCCATCCCAGATAGGACTCGGACTTGTGCTGTAGACAGCTGATTTATTATATGAGTCCCTTGGACATAGGTTGTAGCTTGTCTCTAGCCCTGTCTCCTGAATAGACTCTGGATCTGTGTAATATCTTGCCTCCAGACCTTTCTCTGGTGCCATCTCCTGCTGCTCTTGGCTGGACACTCCACACAGACATGGACCTGATCCATCAATGGCATGTTGTGTCTGGGATTGTTGATATCCCTTTTGCCAGTACCTGTGTCCACCCATCCAGATCAGATGCTGCAGAACTGAGCTCCATCAGCACTGGCTCAGCTGGCTCCTATGTCATCCCTCCATCTAAAGCAGCCCTTCTCTCACTGTTTTCAGTGACACACTAAGCTTAGGGTAAAGCAGGTAGACATGCAATTTATTTTGAAACTAGTTTATACAAACTTCTAGTCATTGCATGGTGACTTGTGTTGATGTTATGAAGGACAGAGACTATGTCCCTCCAATCACCTTGCAGATGGCATGGAAGAGATACTAATTAATTTTTCAGTTAATGCATGGCCAATTCAGCATGAAGACCTAGCAGCAACTGTGATGCTATGTTGCTTTAATAATCAGCTTATACTATAATATCCTCATCTATTTACAACTAATAAGTTTTAAACCCAGTTTAGCTTTTGGATTAAAACAAGTTTCTTTACGTTAGTAAACAGGACGATGAAGACTACATAGGAAATTGTCTGGTATGCAAACATTCATGGCATCTGAGTTGAAATCTCTAACCTGTTGACATTTCTCTTCCACAAGTTTATTGAATTAGAACACATTGAAGTTAGATAGTTGTTTTATTTAAATAAAAAACAAAAAACCAAACAGAAAATCTGAAATTTCATGCAATGTGTCATAAAATGTTGATACAACCTTTTTTTCCCTTGTACACTGGTAATTTCTTTTAATAGTCTTTTTGAAGTACTTTCTGTCAACTTGCATTTAAAAAACCCAAACATTGTAACTATCCTCCCAGCAAGCATGCACAATCTGTGCTTTTTCCACTGCTCTGTTACATCTCCTGTCCATGCTAGAAGACCTATTGAAGGTAGTGAGACCCATCCTCTGTATCCACGATCATCTTCTCCCAAAGGAAATAAGGTACACAGAGGGAAGGTTTCACTCACAGCTTGTCCAAATACGAACTCAGGATATTTCTGAAGCATTTTTACCAGAACTGTATAATGATCATGTATTCCTTGTTATTGGGACAATTTACCAAGAAGCAGGTTGAAATTAAGGGTACTTGCAGTACAGGAATATTAGTTTCTATAAGTAATATTGACTTAGACCTTTTGCACTTCATGTATGTTTTTTTCCTAAATGTAAGATAGAAAAGTCTAAAAACATCAGTAAAAAAAAAAGCTCCCATATTATGTTGTCTCACTTAATATGGATGACATTACATATTTTTTCATGTTTTAATATATAATTTACTTATTTATGCATACATCCATATGCAGGCTGTTTAGAACTTTAAGGCATATGCTATTGGAAGCATTTACTATAACTGCAGTATGAGAACATACAAGTCTTTTCCTGTTCTTAGTTGCACAGTGTTCATGCTCTAATGAGCTACTCACTCATCCTGCATAGATGAACTTTTCTGCCGCTCTGATTCTTTAACATAAGAAATATAATTGGCTATTCAGACTTCCTGAAAGTAGGTGAAACACCACAGACTTCAATCAGTTCATTCCACAGACTCAAATTCAGATGAGGCTATAGGAAATGAAAGACAGAAGAACAATGTTATCTATGTTGCAACCTTTTTGTTCAGTTTTCAGTCTGACTGCAGCTTACACTCTGCAGTCAATGGAAAGAGTAGTTCTAAAGCACAGCATCACTTATTGAAGGTTATGATCATATTCTTTATAAGAACCATATAAAAAAATAAAAGGGAAGTTTGTTTCTGAGTTTAATTTTAAGTTCTTTGACTGTATTTAGGGATACCTACCTACCATCTAACTGAGCTCCTATAATATAAGAGTTAAAGTTATTATAGTATAAAATAGGACAAGCATTCTTACTGCGCACAAGAGATTTGATTAAAATCATTGTGACCTCCACAATTTCTACCCTAAACTACTGAAAGTCAGTTATCTATGCAAGTACATTTAATTTGTAAAGCTCATGTGCTACAGTTGCTACTTGTATTATATTATTCTGGGTTTTTTCTTCTAAAACAAGAAGAATAACATATTTCATTGAAAATTGAGGCAATCAATAATGAAGACAGTACAAGAGATAATTACAAATTTTTTTAATTCAGTTTGACTGTAAAGGAGACAGTTGACTTGCATTTTATCTGGCACTGAGGACTAAACAATTCCTTTGCATTTTCTGAGGAAAACTGGGCATAGATAAAGTTGAGCTGGTTGAATATCAGTCCTGAGATAAATAAAATAATGTTGGTATGATGGCAAAGCTAATAAAAAAAATTAATTATTCAGATGCTCTTTCTGCAAATAAGCTGTAGCATTTGGACATCTGATAATTGTTTAGATAACCAACTGATGAGTGCTGCTTATTTCAATGACAAAGACACAAGGAAGTTCTGAGAAGTGCATAATGTTGAGACAAGATGCACAAATATATGATGGGAGATAGGATGAAACAGAATGGAAAAAGTAAACCAAATCAATCAGTAGCTCAATCTTATTGTCCAAATTATATCAATATCTGTCCCTACAGTTTATATATAAAAAAGGAATTATTAGATATTTAAATCTATATGCAGTAACATTGTTATGTGCAATGTCCTAAATTCATGTCAAGTCTTCCAGCTGTTTTTCTGTCTTTCTTGACTACTTTTACAATTTTCTCCTTCAGAAACAGTTGAAACTTGCAGCAGACAAAACTTTATTATCTCTGATTGACTGAGATCCAGTGATTTATTTAGTTTAGAAAAGATGTTAAAACATTTAGAACGTTTTTTACACAAAATAATCAAAATAATAGAAAAGAGGGTTTAGAATGGTTCCTGAGTTGTGTCTAGTTCAAACTCTTGTTCCAAGGCAAGATGAACTACTCATTCTTATTTTTAAAGCACTGTCCACTATAAAATGTAATAAAACCATAAAAACTGCTACAATATTCATCTGTTTTCTAAAATATTGCTCAGCATTCCTCTCCATACAAAACAGTGATCTTGAATCAGATTAGCTCTAATAACTGTTCCATACCTGTGCTCTGCTACATAGCTCATGGTAAACACCCTGATAATGATCTAATGAAGCTGTTGACAAAAAAGTAACTGCTGATTATATATCAGTTACTACTAATCATTGTTCCAAAAAGCAACACAAAGCAATTTACAGGATTCAGGATTAGTTACCTTTCTACTGAATGAAGAAAGAGCTCATAGCAAGTTTTCCATTCTCTGCCCTTCAGAGTTAAAAAGTATAAAGGTTCATCTCTCCAGTCAGAAGTGTAATTACAACTTAATTTCTGTATTAATTAATCACTTCCTTGCCAAACCTTCTCAAATGGACAGATGTCTGCCTTCCAAAGCACTGAATTACACAATATATAGTAATAATTAAATTTGTGTATTACCTAAACATACCAGGAATACTGGTATGAGTAAATTAGACATAGATGACCAGGATGATGATGACAGATAAAGAAAAAAGATATTTGATAAATGAGATAAGCAAGTCAAGAAGAGTTTGAATATTTTCAACATTTAGCCTGAGCCAAATCTAAACTTCTCTTTTTGATATTTTATGGTATAAGGATTACCACTTCCTTCCTTACAAAGCAAAGAAGTAAAAGGATTAGGGCAGTGAAATGTTGTGATAATTTTTATACCAGCACAATGAGACAAAGGACTCTTTGCAGGTAATCTTTCCCAAATGAATCAACAACTTCTTCAAATACCCTATTGAAATATTTGTATAACCTAACATTATGCATTTAACTGGAGTAACAGATTCTTTAGAAACAGAAATGCAGCTCAGACTTTCATGATTCACACAGAATGAGTTAAAATTATGACCCTTTGGCATGTTGTTATCCCTGCTTTGAGCAGGCAGTTGACTCGATGAGTCCAGATGACTCTCTGAATCTGAATTATTTTGATTTCATCTTTTGAAATCTCGGGTTATAGTATAGGCACAATGAAGCAGCATGGAATTTATACAGTGTTTCTGCAACACCATAGGTGATTTCTTGTAATCACTTATAGCTGTGAAAGCAAGGTTAAGAGGTTTTTTTCTTTTTTTCCCTTTGAATTTTATACAGGATGAATATTATTTAATATATCTCAAAAGCTTTTAAGAAGTTAAATATTTACATCTTCCTATTAAAATTACATATTACAAGAATGAAGGAGTAATGTAAGGTTTTACTGAAAAAGGTATTTTGCTCCTACATTTAGGAAAAAACCCATAGCCATCATTTACTGTCTCTTCTAAACTATATATATATCTTTTTTCTCCAATGAGTTTCAGAAGAGGGTTATATTTATTGTTCATTTAATTATTTCCCATATTAAAAGAATGTGTTAAATTTTCTCAAAGGCTTAGTGAGCTTGGTGAGTGGTGAACTTGCCCAAGAACTGTGTTTCCAGACATCCAATCACATCATAAAGTAAATTCACATTTCCAGGTATATCTATAGATTTCCAGATGCAAAATGAGTTTATTAAGTAACATTTCAGACTACATCTTTCTCATATTACTGAGAATCTCCAATCAAATAAGAGGAAATAAATAAGGTAAATATTATTTCCCTTCAGTGGATGGACTACGACTTACCAGGAAGCATGGTAAACTTATATATGTGTGAAAAAAGGAAAAAAAGTCTGAAAACTGAACTCTATTGTTAATATTTAAATTTTGGATTTAATTTAGGCATAATTATTTTTTGTAATGTTGAAGAATCTAATGTCAAATACAACTTCATTAGCCAGATCAGTATCTGTTCAGAGGGTGGTCAAACGCTGCAGAGGGTGGTGAAACACTGGAACAGGCTTCCTAGAGAGGTGGTCGATGCCCCATGCCTGTCAGTGTTTAAGAGGTATTTGGACAATGCCTTTAACAACATGCTTTAACATTTGGTCAGCCCTGAATTGGTCAAGCAGTTGGACTAGGTGATCGTTGCAGGTCCCTACCAACTGAAAATCTATTCTATTCTATTCTATTCTATTCTACTCTATTCTATTCTATTCTATTCTATTCTATTCTATTTA
>VYZW01060153.1:0-17738 GCA_013401315.1 Balaeniceps rex
GTGCTTGCACAGCCTCAAGGCCTTTTCTGCTTCTCACCCTGCCCCGCCAGCGAGCAGGCTGGGGATGCACAAGAAACTGGGAGCACAGCCGGGACAGCTGACCCCAACTGGCCAAAGGGATGTCCCATACCATATGGCATCGTGCTCAGCAATAGAAGCTGGGGGAAGAAGGAGGAAGGGGGGAACTTAAGGTGTTTCTCTTCTCAAGTCACGGTTACACGTGAGGAATCCCTGTCTTCCTGGAAATGGCTGAACACCTGCCTGCTGATGGGAAGTAGTGAATGAATTCCTTATTTCACTTTGCCTGTGTGTGCAACTTTTGCCTTCTCTGTTAAACTGCCTTTATCCCAAGCCATGAGTTTTCACACTTTTACCCTTCAATTCTCTCCCCATCCCACAGGGGGGTGGGGAGCGAGTGAGCAGTTGTGTGGGGCTGAGCTGCCCACCAGGGTTAAACCACAACAGTAGGATTCAATTTACTTTGTGAAATAGCTATGAAATGTGGAAGCTGTAGGTGGATTAAGCCTCATCTATTTGTCAATTGGTTGGTATCTGTATCTTTTTCTTTTAAACCAGGTCCTCTTTATCGATTTCCTGTGATGAACACAGTAATACTTCATATCATCATACCTTCTGCACATTGTCACATGCATTGCTTCACTGTTGGGAAATCTTAAGAATTTAAGTGTATTTATTTGGATTTATTGTTTCACTGCTCAATTCAGAAAGGTGTCAGTTGATACTTCACGAGGTACAACAATCTGAATGTATGCAGACACTTAAAAAATAACAGATCTAAATAACTGTACCAGTCTATGGTAGGTCCTATACGTTTCATTGCTGGTGCCCTTTACATCATATTTAAGTATCTTCCTGTCCAATATTTGGCACAGATGCAGAATATTTCTTCATGAAGGTTAAGATCATAAAATGAAGGACAAGACCATGATCTGAAGCAGCAAAAGTAACGACGCCTCCTGGAATCATATCTCTAGGACTCTATTCTAGTTTTTTCCCCTTCACGGTTCTCTATTTCTTTCTGTATGTGGAAAGGGAAACACCCAAAACACTGCAATATACTAAAACCAGAAATATCAAGTTTATTCACGATGCTGATGAAATACATATTTGTAACATCAGCTGCTTAAGAGATGCATTGCAGAGTGTGGAAAAAGAAGAGTATATCAATGGACTTACTTAACTGATAGCGTTTACTTCCACTCATCAACACTTCAAAACTTTTGCTGTTCATCTACTTTTACAAAATGTGTCAGCTGCTGTATCTTACAAATCTTATCTTTTCATACTGCAGAAAAGATCATAAGAAAATTACCATACCAAGAAAGGAGTCAGGACATTCTTGTGAAAAGGGAGGCGGAGAGTGCCAAACATCATCCAGCACATAAGTCTGATTCACAAAGAACTACCTCAAGTAAGAAAAGGGACAGCTAATTTTGACATAAAATTTAGTATAACTTGTAAGCAATCAAATGCTTCACAACAAAATCAGGCACTTAACTACAGTGTGAAACACAACCACGTCCCGGGGAGTTTTTACTTCATAAACAAATAGAATCTCTTTTGACATAGATAAAACCAATACAAAGATGTTGGATCAGTACGATTCCACAAGAAGGGATGGCAAATTAGTAGCTTAGAGAAAATGTCATGACAGGGAAAATTTAAAACTAAGGCATTTAGTGGATATAAAAGGATTAATCTTGATGGAGAACTTTCTATCAAATCCAGCATAAAAGGTAAAGCAGGGTGGGGAGCGGGGGGAGGGTGGGAGGTGGCACGAGTAAAGACAGTAAACTGCATAGAGAAGAAATAATTCAGACTAAATCAAATAATGTAAGCCAGAAGGAGAAAAAGATAACTCTAGAGAAAAATATCTCTGTAAGACATTTAGAACAACAAAAAACACTCGAAAGAAATTCTAAAAGCTTGCCGACACCGAAAAAAAAAAGTCAAGAAAGAGAAAGAAAAGTACAAACCAAAAAGTAAGTACTGTTTTACTTCATTTGAAATATACTAGAAAGAAAAAAAGACAGCATTAGACTCCTGAAGATATATGTTAAGACCAGGCAGGTATTTATAGAATATAAAAAAAATATACTATTTAAAAAAAGATAATAAAAGACTCCAGAAATACACTCAATAAAAAATTAATATTAAGTTATATTGAAAGAGCAAATTTCACTTCAACTAGTTCCTCTATTGGCAACAATAGTCATAAAAGTTGAAGCAAGAGTAGATTCAATTAAAATAAATTTCATATTTGATTTTGGTTTGCTGACTTTAGCAAATCTGCTGGATGGTTATGCTAACTGAAAAATGTCCATTGTTCAGAAAGCAATAATCTAGGCTGAATACAAGTACCAAGAAAAGTAGCCCAACCTGAATGACCCAATGGGATAGTCCCATAAAGAGGTGACTAAGGTGAGAGTTTAAAAAGATTTTAGTCATGATTTCAAAGTACTGAAGTTTACAAAGGAAATACAACACGGCAATTGCCAAGAAGAGATACTAAAGGTAAAGGATATGAGTACAGTTAATAACTCGGCATCCTGATGCTAATTCTGGAATCTAGGTAAGTAAAAGCCCCCAACCCAAGATCTTGGAGTGGATTCCTATCTCAGCAGCGGCCCATAATGGTAGGGGACTTACTCAAAGCCAAATGAGACTCAGGTTCACCAGCTATGCTTTCTTTCCCCAGAGACTGTTGCTTTACCAATGGAAAAAATCGTGCTGACTTTCCTCCTCCTAGAAATTCACTAAAGCATGCAATAGAGGGGCAGTCAGTGTTACATTTCTTTTGTGAGGCTAAAGCAGCACATTCAGATGAATGATTATTTACGAAGTGTAACTGCTTATTCAGTTTTATCTTGGCCACAAACAGGGCAGGCTTAAAAGAAGACAATTAAAGCATGCTAAAGGTATCAACAGAGAAACCAATACAGCAAAGTAAAAAGGTAATGCAGTTACCAAATTTTTGTATGTAAGAAATAAGTCATGTATAGTGTATCAGATCATCACAATGACACCTATCTCCAATACAATATCATTATGCTGAACAGACATAACATGATACACAACAAATATACAGTGATGAATGAGGATTTGGCACAATTTTAAACTCATGTTTTGGACAGATTCCTGTTTATCATTCTCTGATATATATAGCCCTCTGAATGGTCAAATACACACCCTAGACAAAAGGAACTGGATGAGAACTTCTAATAACTACAGCTTTAAGGATCGGATGCTTCTATCAACTCAGAAGTTGTTTTTCACACGCTACAGGCAAAAAAAATTGTATAATACAAGTTACTATCAGACTACACTTTAGGATTCCCTAAGATGGTAGGACAACAGAACTACAATTCAACCAGGAAGAAAACACTGCACAAAAAAGTAACTCTTTAGATTTTCAATAACTGTAAAAACACCTTGGTATCAGCTTTGCCTTTTCTTTTTTTTAAAATACCAACCTCAAAAGAAAATTACAACTAAGGATATGATTGAAGAAATCAGCACATGAATACTAAAAAAAGAAAACCATAAAGAAAGGAACATTTAAAGAAGTATAACTAAAAAGTTTTAAAATAAACTGTGTTCTTCAGAAAAAGAGGGAAGTGTTGTTACACTTTGAAATTTAAAAACATAACGTTATTGTACAAAGCCCAGCACAAAATACTACATCTGTCTACTGCCCCCTGCTTATTCCTCTGCCTTCAGTTCCAGTTGTGGCTTCGTTCTAACATACTGAAATAAAAATACTGATCTTTTTTGTTGTTGTTTTAATCAAATCTCTTGATCTTCTCCTCGTGTTGGAGTTCTCACTTAGAGTATTCTGTATGTTTTGATTGGAAAGCTGTTCAAATCATTACACTGACAAATACCAATTACCTCAAAAAGTTTCAGAGGAAAAGAAGTTAAGAATAAGGATTAGAAGAACGTCTAGAATGTCAGCATATCAAGTAAGATCAGGAACAACAAACTCCATTTCAATACTAGAAAAATTGCTACAAACACTCAGGAAGCAAAACTGTTGACAACTTGAAATTTAGCTGCATTAGATAGACAATTTAAATGTTAAGATACAAAACTAAACAAATTTAAGAAACGAGATACACTAATTGACTGAGTACATTGTTTTACAGCAACTCAGTATTTACCAAATTGCAACTGGAGTTTGAAATCAGTACCCACATCAAAAGAAAATGTATCAAGGATACAGAACTTATACTTAAAGACAAATGGTAATACAAAGACGATAACAACGCTGACAAACATCCTGACTGAAATTTGAAAAAAAGGCAGAGGGGGTAAAATTTTCAGTGATACTCATATTAACAAGTAACTAGCTTAACCAGCTCAGTTTTCTGAATAAGGCAAAGAGCCAAAAAGTGAAAAGACTCTCTTCATTTACTTACGATATAAACTTTTGGGAAGGTATTTGGAGATATTAAAAGATAGTAATTTATTTAGTATTCTGCATAACTGCAGTAATAGAAGTGCAGACACATTATCTGGAAAAAGCTTTACTTCTGCACCATAGAAACAAAGCTTGCGTTTTGCACATAGATAACCAGGATAAAACCACAATTTTAGAAAGGAAAGAGACATTTCTAGTATTTAAGCCTGAAAAAAGTAAAAGATTTCCCAAATACCTGCAACTACGTTAATACCTTCAAACATTGTTGATTGTTGAACACATAAAGATTGTTTTATGCAAAAATGTTCTTTAATACGTTAATAATTTCCCTATTGTCAATATATTAAACACTGTATCACTACACAAATATAATTAACCATTTTAGTGCTAACAGCTATTTTTATGCAGATACATGCAAACACCAACTGTCCTTTGAAAACGCCAGCCTCTCACCTAATAGCACACAGATTTGGGAGCTGAATGTAATGCAATAACAGAAAGAGAAAGAAAGCAACAGGCCCAATTCACTCACAAAACAAAAATATAAATAAATATCAAGATATAAAAGTATTTTAGCCTAGATGGCTGCCAGTATGGAATGACTCCCTTAGCTTCTATTCTGACAGTAATCAATTTCCCAGTATCCCATTTCCTGTGTTTAGACTAAGTAGTTTTGATTCCAAGAGTAGCAAAGTTCTTAAGGAGTGCGTGGATCAATAAGGTTTACTAACTCACTGAGACTACTCATGTCTTTCATATTAGATGGCTGTCTAAGTTTTTTGCTGAATCACAGCCATTAATAATACTTCTTTCTTCTGATAAATAGGAAATTACTCCCAGAAAAGCATTTTTCTTTTAATGTCTAAAAATTTCATTTTGCTTCTGAACTTATTAATATTTTAAGTTACACAAAAACATGATTATATAAACAGATATAATTTATAATAGGTCGTAATTTATAATCATAATACAAGTATTTATACGCTAATATAATATCATATACTGGTGTTAAAAATAATATACTTTATTTTTATAATTACATAAATTAAATAAAAATACCTTACCGCATACAGCTATTAACTAGGGGAATTAGTGCTAACAGTAGCTTTTGGTTCATGAACATGTCAAAACCCAAACAAATTTAAAAAAAACCAACCAAACAAAAAAAAACCAACCAAACAAAAAAAAAACCAACCAAACAAAAAAAACACCCCACAGAAATAAGGGTACAGATCTTGCCCTAATAAATAATAAGAAGAAAAAACCCAAAACATTATGTACTAGGAGAGAACACTTAAAAATGCTGCTGTGTGCACAATCAGAACACTGACCATGCCAATTTTTTTGTCTGAATCTTAAGGTTTTTTTCTGCATATTTACCTTATCTTTGATTTTGTCAGCTCTGGTGTCCAAAAGCTGAACTTTGCTCTGCTCCTGGTTGTATTTGCGGCCTCCTGCTCCTGAGGTTATAGATTTCACTTGTCCTGCAGATGCTGCAATGCTAGTGGATAGTACAGATGTGCTGATACCAGACACTGCAGTGGTACTGTTCCCATTCAGTGATCCATTTATACCTTAAGATGACAGATTTACAAAGTGACACTTAAAAAAATTCTCAAGTAGCACATACTTTCTTTGAGACATTCCAGTCACACTAACCTAGCTTCCATAAACACACAACAAGATACTAGACTACTCACAGGTTACTCCCAACATATACTAAAAATTTGCTGTCCAAGAATCACTTTGATTTGCTCATGGAGTTCTTTGAATTAAAACATGCAGAAAACCCATGATTTAAAGGACAAACACACATTTAACGCTGTACTGCGGGGGGGGGGGGAATCTGATATTGTCCATTTTTAAGCCCAAACTATCCTTGAGTTTAGTCAGGGGCAGAAAAATAAGATTTTGAAGAAAGAAGACACACAAATATACATTGCAGTAAATATCTCGCAGAATAATTTGTTTACAATTTTGAAGTATCAATCAGCTCCAAAGAAAACCACGTGAAGCCTGAGATATTTTATGAGTTTGCAATGTATAAAATGAGGTCGGGCGGAAGTTGTGGGAATGCTGTTTGAAATAACATCCACATTCAAGCTTGCTTACTTATCTATCAAGAAGACTGTTGTTTTCCAAGAAAACACCCCTAACCACACAAATTTGCTACTCTGCAATCCCAGGACTATTATCAGATTGATTCTGAAACACATATCAGGTCCTAAAACCTATCAAAACTATTAAAAAAAAAAAAAAAAAAACCACACACACCACAAAAAAAGAGCTTTGTTTGTACATCATAGAATCACAGAACAGAATATCCTGAGTTGGAAGGGATCGACAAGGATCATCAAGTCCAACTCCTGACTACACACAGGACAACTTAAAAGTTAAACCATAGACCTAAGAGCACTGCCCAAATGCTTCTTGAGCACAGACAGGCTTGGGGCCATGACCACCTCTCAGTGAACATTTTACTAATATCCAGTGTGAACTTCCCTTGATGCAGCTTTAAGCCATCCCCTCACATCCTGTCACTGGACACCAGAGAGAAGAGACCAGCACCTCCCTCTGCTCCGCCTCACGAGGAAGCCATAGACAGCAACAGGGTCACTCACCCCTCAGCCTCCTCTCCTCTAAGCTGAACAAACCTAATATCAAATATCAAACAAATGTATCTTACGTCTTCAAAAAGCGTGAAGGCATGCAATGCCACTGCATAAAATACTGGTTTGAAATGCAAGAAAATGTTCTAACGTCATTGGGCTATTTTCAATGAGAGCCTGTAGCCAGCCAGCCAGCCATCCATCCCTCCATGCCACACATACCCCCGCCCCCCCAACAAATAACTACCTGATGCCTGCTTCTTATATGCAGAGGAACGGTATTCACTATACAAGGCCTCCTAAAACACACCACAAACTTTAAAACAAAACTTTTCCCTACTACTCAGTCCCAGACAAACTATCTAAGAAAAAAGAGGGGGAAAATATTAGTAGAAAGAATATTTCGTTATTGAAATATACTTGTATGTCTCATGCTTAGCTAACAGAATCAATTTTTATAGAACTGTTTAGGAATGGGAAGAATGATGAGAGGTAAAGCTCAAATTCCACATCTTTCTGCATGTGCAGAAGTTCGATATGATTACTCCCTCTACAACTTTAGCCATTACCTTTTTCTGTACTGCTCCGACTATTTTTTCCTGTAGCTCTTGAGTGGAATGAAGTAGAATCATGATTCTGTGCAGGAGGTGCAAACAGTGGTGGAATTCCCAAGAGCGGTGGGAAAAAAGCTGCCCCGGGACGAGAGTGCGTGTCCGCTGTTCGCCACCATTCTGCGCCACAAAGGAAATAAAAACAAACTTCAGTTGTTCTAATAATATATTTAAATATTTCTGTAAGTATGTTGCTGTGCATAATCTAGAGCAGATTTACTAAATCTGGGAGTAAGAAGAAAACACAACACTTAGGAACTTCTTAAATGACATGAATTTCCTGCAGCAATTCTGGTCTTAAGTCATCAAAGCCATTCTGGTAAAGATTTCAATGCAGTTTTATTTAAATGTATTCTGAAAAGAAATACTTAATAGAAAGCTATGTGACAGTGATCACCCCAAAATGAAACTGCTAGTCTTATAAACAGGATCAATATTCACAGGTCACTCTTGAACATTCATTATTACCTCAGCAGTCTTCTTACATCAGAACTATGAAAAGCACAACAGCTTTAAGTCACCTCTGCAATCTCAGTCTTGGAATACTCCAAGGCCTCCACCACAAAAACAGAACTGAAGCAGATCCCCATGAAATGACCTATTTAATATAGGAATCTCTAGCTACTCTACAGTAACTCTATACTCACTCTAAGAGGTTTCTACCCTGGAGTTTGACACTGGATTGGAAAAAAGCAGTCTCTCTATTTTTGTCTGTAATATCCCTATTAAAATGGTTGTTTCACAATCAGAAGCAGGGCTTCTCTGTGCTGCTTATTGCATAAATTTAAGTGGTTGAGCAAGGAATAAAGATTTCTTACTTTAAAAACAATCTACTACTCTTTTTGGTTTTGTTGCTGTTTTAAACTTTCATCTTAAACAGGTATTGATTTTTGTTTTACAGGAAAAGGAACTTCAAATGAGTTGATACAGTCACTACAATTTTCAATTTTTAAAATTCTTTACTATAGTAGCAACTATTCCGAATATTTATGCAACCCTTATGTAACCCTCTTCTGCAGATTCTTGAAACTCTGCAAGACCAAACTGGCTCTACTTTTTTTATTATGCACTGCTAAGCCTAAACAACCATGTAAGAGGCAAATATCCAGTACGCTGCTTGTCATAGGTTTCTGTACTTAAACAGGAGCCCAGAAATGGTGTGCAGATTTGCATAGAGGAATTCCTTAAAAGAGTCAGGGTCTTCCTCTTATAATAGCTGTTGCAGTAGCTACAACATTTTGTAACACATTTATTAGTCAGCAACTGAAAAAAAACACAGCATAATTAAAGAACCACCTTTCAAATCCCTCTGAACGGAAAGAAACTTTTGAAAGAAGATCCTATGTTAAAAATTATATATGTGAGAGAGAAAGGGTGGGGGGAGAGACACACAGTAATATTTTGTCAGGAAAGAAAAATCTCTTCCAGACTTCTCTTAAAACTAACCCTTCCCACCCACCACCAATCAAAACCAAAACAACATCTCATTACAAGAAGCAGAAGAATCAGAAACATGAAACATAAATGCCATTGTGACAAGGGTTAGAAACATAGGTTTGGTCTACATAAACCCTAAATCTAACAAGCAAGTGCACATAAAATAATTCAAGTCGTGGAAGAGATGGTTATCTCTTGGCCAGGCCCTACAGTGGCCATACGACTGTGTGAAGGTATTTACAGGGTAGCAGTGGTAAAGTGTTTCGGTACGGCTGACTCATACAAAAAAGCTGTTAAAACACAGTGCTTTTTTTGCTTTTTTTAATGCTTAAAATATCAGATTTGTGAGTACGCTTTCCAGTCTTATAGTGAAAACTTTGTTATGTAACACTAAAAACACACTGGAAGGCACAATCTACACAAGTAACAGGATGGACTAGGTGGTAAGCAAGCCTTTTCTGACTTCTGTGACTGACTGCTTTTCCTCTTCTTGAAGATTATTTCTTCAGGGCTTAAGTGCAATTATGATTTTTTTTTGAACCCTGAAACATAGATTAAGTTGTGGCATACGTTCAGGACAGAAACAGTTTTGCATAACATCCCTGTGAACAGCTGAGAAAGAACAAAATCTGTGGTTTGGCCCACTGGCATGCTTCATTTCTTAAGATAAAAATATCATGTTTTGTACATTATGAGGATGAGAACTGTGCCATAAGTATAGAACTTCTGCTATTTTACACACATACATTATCAGTATGATTAAAAGAATTAAACCTTATAATTGAGCAGGATTTAGTCAAATGCATTTTAAGACAGTTAATTCATATTGCTATAAAACACAGTAAGAAGGTAAGGAAAGCAAGAAATAGCTACGTAAGTATAAGGATTTTACATACAGTAATTAAGACTCTTAATGAATACATCAGTGAAGTTTGAACAATGCTAATAAACAAATTTTAACCTGATAGTGTCAACAGACAATGAAATTGTAAGAACATACATCACAGTGATATTAAAATGTTATAAATGAAAGATTCTAATTGCTAAAAAGACACAAAATATGGCTAGAGCACCAGCGATGAAAACAGAAGGCTGGACACTCTACGGCAACAATTCCAAGACTTTCATCATGGTATGATAAGCAGGCTGTAATTGATCTGCAAAAACTTCACGTTATTCTATTAACTTAAATTTGGAATTTGAGCATAGTGATACGTAGTAGTTTTGTATGTATTCTGAGTGGTCCCACAAAGTTACAGAATCATTGCCTTGGAATGTACTAACCAAGAGATGTAAAAACAATGGTCATTGGACAATATATATAAAATAGTACACATGCAGACAAATTGCTACCAAATTAAGGACAAAGGTGCCATTCAAAAGCTTAAGCAACATTACAACAACTACCTACAGCTAAACTGCCTAAGATAACTTCCGAGCTATTTATTATATTATCAAGATCTATGGAAAATACTGCCCTTCAATGAGACAGCAAAACCAAAATTTTAAGATTCACTTTTTCCCCTACACTTATTCACCCAGATACATGAATATAAAAACCCCATCTTTACAAACATGAGTATCTCAATTTTTACTTGAAACTTTTAAGAACATCACAGAAGGTCAGAAAATTGTCTAAGGTCACATGCAGAGTACTTTCATTCCTACTTCAGCAAAAATAAAATTTTCTCGATGAAGAAAGGTTCTCTTGCAAAATGGAACAAAGTCAATGGAAGTTATGAACAACTACCATCCCTTAAAGCAAAGCTTAAAATGAGTACCCGTTAACTGTGCTGCGCTAATGCGTGTTAGATGGCTGTTACAAACGAATGAATCTTTTCATATAATTAAAAAATCACTGAATGAGAACATTACAAATGAATCAGTATTCACTGCTTTTTGAAGTATTTTACCCCTCCATTGTGGTGAACGGAGTTAAATCCAGTTGGCGACTGGTCACAAGCGGTGTTCCCCAGGGCTCAGTTTTGGGGCCAGCCTTGTTTAATATCTTTATCAATGATCTGGACGAGGGGATCGAGTGCACCCTCAGTAAGTCTGCAGATGACACCAAACTGGGCAGAAGTGTCAATCTGCTGGAGGGTAGAAAGGCTCTACAGAGGGATCTGGTCAGGCTGGATCGATGGGCCAAGGTCAACTGTATGAGGTTTAACAAGGCCAAGTGCCGGGTCCTGCACTTGGGCCACAACAACCCCATGCAACGCTACAGGCTTGGGGATGAGTGGCTGGAAAGCTGCCTGGTGGAAAAGGACCTGGGGTGCTGGTTGACAGCCGGCTGAACATGAGCCAGCAGTGTGCCCAGGTGGCCAAGAAGGCCAACAGAATCCTGGCTTGTATCAGGAATAGTGCGGCCAGCAGGAGTAGAAAAGTGATCGTGCCCCTGTACTCGGCACTGGTGAAGCCGCACCTCAAAGACTGTGTTCAGTTTTGGGCCCCTCACCCCAAGAAGGACATTGAGGTGCTCAAGTGTGTCCAGAGAGGGGCAATGAAGCTGGGGAAGGGTCTGGAGCACAAGTCTTATGAGGAGCGGCTGAGGGACCTGGGGTTGTTTCGCCTGGAGAAGAGGAGGCTGAGGGGAGACCTTATTGCTCTCTACGACTACCTGAAAGGAGGTTGTGGTGAGGTGGGGGTTGGTCTCTTCTCCCAAGTAGCAAGCGATAGGACGAGATGCAATGGCCTCAAGTTGCGTCGGGGGAGGTTTAGATTGGGTATTAGGAAAAATTTCTTCACTGAAAGAGTGGTCAAGCACTGGAACAGGCTGCTCACAGAGGTGGGAGTCACCATCCCTGGAGGTGTTCAAAAAATGTGTAGACGTGGCACTTTGGGACATGGTTTAGTAGGCATGGTGGTGTTGGGTTGACAGTTGGACTAGATGGTCTTAGAGGTCTTGGTCTTTTCCAGCCTTAATGATTCTGTGATCTTCCGAAGTCCTTTCCAAGCTTAATTTGTCAATGACCTACATCTACAGATATGCAGAGACCCAAGGTAGTTCTGAATAAACAAGTAGCAACTGCCAGAACTAGCTATGGAGATTGAAGCTGCAGAAGGCCAAGTTACTGTACTTCTCGGCAGGATTAATTAACCTATGGGATCACCAGCACAGTGATATCACTTGTTACAGCCTAACCAGCTTGACCTTCTCTTTGATGTGTTTTACTGAACTACAAAGACTTACCGTACACATTGGAGGCAACCTCATTCATGTACGTAAAAAGTATCTCACTGCAAGGAGTGCCCCACCTAAATAATTTGCCCCTTTGCCCTAGCACAGAAATAGCACCATTTGAGTTTTTAGCAAACACATTTCTTGAAGAGGGGCAGACAATAACCCCCCCTCTACTCTCTAGGCACTGTTTGTTGGGGGTGGGCAGTGGAGACAATGATCTTGCTGCTAGATGACAAATGACACCAGAGGTGGACTACAGTGAGGATGTTCCAAGACTTGTCTTCTACAGGGTGGCTATAACATGTTTGTTGAACAGATCATTTCAGTAAATTTTACACTGTTCTTCAGATCTCCTGCCAGAAACACTGAAATTTTTACCTGCAGCAATAAAAAATGCCAACAGGTCCAGTCACAGTGCTTGAAGCTTTCCAGGGCAGGTACTGATCCAACTCAACACCCGCTAGCAACCATTTTTACTGCACGTTCTCATGAAGAAACAAATGCATTACAGAAAACCTGTTCCACCTTCAAGTACTCATTGTCTTCAGTCATGCCACTTCATGCCACTGTGATAAAACTTACACATTTCAGAATGTAAACAGTAAGTACACACATCATTATCATGAAAATCATACTGGGGTGATTAAAAGTTGATTAGGTTTTTTTCTTATTAGAAAGCCATTATCCCATTGCCAGGCTTTCACCTTAAAAATTAATGTATCAAAAATTTCATGGCTTCATCCCTCTGCAAAGCTGGAAGGAATGAACTAACAGAAGATGCAAGATATTCTTCACCTCTCTTTGAGAAAATCATTAGAACAAGCAACACACATTGACCAATTCTATCTGTAGAAATGAACTGAACAAAAGGTGGTTCAAACCAGCAAAAGAACCATTAGAAATCCTAGAGGAAAGCCTCATCGAGCAATAGTTAAGCTCTATCATGCCACCTTCGTATTTCTTGTTGGAGCAATGTCGTTTTAAAAAAAAAAAATGAACAAGGAATTAGCTGCACAAAACAGCAAGATGACTGCAAGTCTTCGCCTTATGAATGTGCCGTTAATATCTTTCAGCATTTAATTTTATGTACACTACAGTACTATTCCAATTCCTTTTGTTTGCTTTCACAGTAAACCTGCTCTGACCAAGTTAACTGAAAAGCTCTAGAAACAACAAATGCTTTAGAACAAAAGTCTCTTCCCTTTCTTCTGATATCATGTGTTCTTTCATAGAAATGCACCATTCAAACATTCCACAGCTGTTACCTTCATATTTACAGCTTCAACTATGGTGAGACCATTCATTGTATCATCTATCACTCAGAAATAACTAAGAAAAGGGAGGTTTGGCAATAGTTTATTTCATCTGAAGTCTAGTATCATCACTGTGTAGTAGAACACCTTCGACAGAGGGCTTCTCTTTTTGCTGACTCTTGCATGGACCATTTAAAAGGCTAATTTCCCATACAAAGTACTCCATGATATCATTATGAGGGCATATACTGTGATACTTCATGCCAGGTCATTCCTTACTCTGTGAGTAATCTTACCTGATGTCTAGCAAGGGATTAAGAGTAGTTCTAAATGAGAAAAATAAGCCAAATGAGTCAAGAGGGACAATGCTTACATTAATTCTAAGACTGTATACATCTTCTACACTCAACTCCATTTTTTAACTTTGAAAAACATGAAGGAAGAAAAGACAGGCTATGAGTAGTGTCTATGTTAAAGCAGAAAGCAGAGCTGGAGGATGTTTTTTCCAACAAAGACTTGTCTGAGATGGAAGGGATGTCTGGCATTCTGAAAGCAGGAAAACAGAGAATCTTGACAATCTTACACACCAATTAATTTCTTGTAAGCTATAAGAATCCCTGAATTTATCTAAACTTTTTTTTTGTAAAAAAAGAATTGTTTCTGCTTCTTACATCTATGAGAACTCAGCTAAATTAACAATAACTATGTCAGGCAATTAATTGCTAAGGAGTGCCAACGGGGTATCTTTCTTTTAAAGCCCTTCAAACAATTTGGAACTTCCAGCTGTAGAGCGGGCAATGAGCTGCACCATTTGTCTACAATCTATCGCATCGTTTCTGACTGTACTCTAATTTTTCAGGACATACAGTGTGCTTTATTTGTTTAATCAACAGGTACAACTGACCCAGTTTCAACTGATGCCCCTGCTTTTAACTTCAGTATGAGTAATGCCATCTGTACAACTGGGAGGTTCGCTGGCAATATGAAGATAAGGCATGATGGGTTGGAGGGAAAAGAACAGGGCTAGATGAACTGGATTGTAAAAATTATGGGTAAAATGTAAGCATAGATGGAGTTGTGCGTACCTTAAACAATAAGGAGAGTGAACCTAATGCAGAAAGGAAAAGAAGTGAAAAGGAAAATGAAAAGGGAAAGTGACCAGAAAGAAATAAAAAGAACGTTTATTTGAGCTGCTACACACCTGGAAGGGTGGGGAAAGGCAGCACAGAACAGAGGAGGCACAGTACAGCAAGTCAGCATGTGTTTATATGTTAGGAAAAGGCAAGAATTTATAATAAAATAGATGAGAGATAAAAAACAAAGGGATGACCAGAAATTTTGTAATGCTGGTAAAGGAAATTTCATAGGAGTTTCAGAGCTTAACTCCAAGACTGTAAAAGCATACATAACCAGAACAGAACAGTTGCTAATGGAGAGAAAAAGCAGGAAAAGACCAATACCAAAGAACAGAAAGTTAATTTGTGCCATGTTTTAATATAAAGAGCAGCACACCAAAAAAGACAGCATCAGAAAGACAAAGCATTCCCTGTTTTCCAGAAGACTCACTTTACCACCAAAGGCCTCTGCAAACTGGCCACACTTTTGGGGGACTTTGTACACAGAAAACATTACTTGACCTTGTTTGTCAATTCTATTCCTGTTTCTAGATTTCTTTAATGCTATTATTGTGTTAGTGTATATAATGGATAATTTTGGAACGATCTCCTGACTGCAGTATCTCATCATCTTAGGTGTTATGAACACAGGAGCGTTCACTAGGATTTTTCATTTATTAGCAACTACAAGGCAACATAATGGTTGTATTACATACACTGTGCAGGGAAATTCCTCTTATTGATTTCAAATTTCTGGTTCAGGCACTCTTTTTTCTGTTTGGTTGGGTTTTTTTTTCTCCTTCAAAACAAGAATGGATTTGCACTTAATTTCACTGATGCTAACTATTGCAGGCAGTATGTACAGTGAGTATTTATTCATACTTTCAGCCTGAGTTTAAAACCATTGTATTTCAGTTCTATGTTTGCTGAACTTAGTTCAAATGTCTTTAAGTTCAGTTAGTAAATTATCACATTAAAAAATCCCACAACCCAAACGTCATTTACGTACCTTCTTCCACAACTGATGTCCATACTCAACTAGTAATACTAAATGTTAGTTACCATCTGCTACACAGTTCAATTAGGAAACATCACAATACTCTTTTTGTGTTTTTTCTTAAAAAAAAAAAAAAAAAAATCAGTAGCAACACTTGCTTCTCTCTCACAGACCACAGTGGTGATTCTTAATGATGCTGATGAGCAGCAATGCGTTGCAATGTTTCAAGATAGGTCAAGTTGAAACATCCTTTGAACTTTTTAAGTTTATCAACTTTCTTCATCACACAAAAAAGAGTAGGTGACTTTATACTATATTACACATTATTATGGCCTTTTAAAAAAAAACACACTGTGTGCTACCTAAGCCATTATCTAATGTGTCCAGACAAGAGAAGCCATAGATTTTTTAAATATGCATTTAGAAACGTGGAAGAAATAAAACATAAAGGAAAAATGGAAGCAAACTCTTGTAACAATAAACTGAACTGTAATGACATTTTTCCTCTTATTTGATGAAAACATTAATAGTCTGTCTAGCAATTAATTCTAGTATTTCCTTAATTTTCCTATTTTAGTGTTTGCTCTTCAAGTTACTAACTTACTGTAGACACACTCTGCATAGCAAAATTTCATATTAAACTGCACTCCTTAACATTCTTGACTTACTTCAAATAGGTTAAATATTTTTGAGCACAGCTTTTGAAATTCTACTAGCCACTCCACAGATAAATGATTGAAAGCATTACTCCAAAGGGCAACATACATTTCAACAATGCTGGTCTCTTAGTAACAAGGAACGATAACTGTGAATGCCTTTGTTAATATTAATGAACTTCACGGTGCAATATAAGGTTTTCAAAAGAGCTAAAAAGGAATAAATAGTTAAATAATGCCTTAAAATACAAAGCATCAATGCACCAACCAGCAGAAATACAAAAATAATGTGGTATTTCTAACAATGCTAAGGGCATACCAACACACACAGCAAATCTGGAGAACTGCTTAGAGCGGCAGAAATTACTGTGTATTTTCCTCCTTTCTGTGTTGTTCTTTAATCATTACAGTGCTAGCAAAGTTTGCCTTCTACATGCCTCCCAACACCAGTAAGTCCTCCAATGTCCTTGCATGCATGATTCCAAACTACTTGTATGCATGATTTCATAGTACTGGTCAATGTCCCTCAGTGTAAAAAGCTGGAAAGCATGCAAAAGGCTGGAAATGGTTTATATATACACAAGTAACAATCATCCCCTCTTATCGTTGGTTTAAAAAACAAAAACCCTCATCTGAATAGAGAAACGTCAAAAATATCTGTTAACTTAAATGAAGAGCAAAGCATTGGCGCTCTCATTAAAGCACTTCAAAAAAAACAAAACAAAACAAAAAAATCGGCATTTTAATAAACTCTGAGTATCTCTCACAGAAGCCAAGTACACAGGTAACAAACACGAACATAATTGCAAGGACTCCACCTTTAACTTTCCTTCATAAATCATAGGTGAAAAGAAGCTAGTCTTGGACTAATTTTCTTTAAAAAAATGAAATTTTCAAAAGGGATTGACAAAACTGCACTCTACTGAGAAAGCTGATACATAATTTAGACACAAACATTGCAGATTATTAACTTTAAGGAGTAAGAATACAAGGAACGTACACAGAGCACTGACCTACTAAGCCGTATTTTAAAAAGTATCAATCACACAGCAACTCTCAATGAGGCTTCCTTTAATATAAGAACTACTAGGTGCTTGATGTGGTTTTAAATGAAATTATTTAGGTGCTCAAATACAATGGTTTCCTTTAATCTCTAACATCTAAAAAGCAATGCACTGAAACTGTTTTTCTTTCAATGTTGATTCTACTAAGTCCTTTCCTTACAAATAAAGGTAAAATTCTATGTCCAAACAATACTCAGAATTGTTCACTCATCTGTGTAGTCCTTATAGCAAATATTAGATGAGACAGAATTTTAAAACATGGAAGTACTTGAGTTATGCCTATGAAAGTAATTTCTCATGTTCCCCCCCCCTTCTTCCTCCATATTTTTTGCCTTTGTGTTCTTCAATAACATTGAAAAATAGCAAGGGGG
>VYZW01060153.1:17770-52802 GCA_013401315.1 Balaeniceps rex
GGGGGGGGTGTGTGTTTTATTTTGTTTTAAACATCTGGCATATTATTCTTATAGTCTTGTCCTTAAAAAACAGAGTTTAGCTAGTGCGCCTGGACCCCACTGCACTGTGCAGTCCGAACACTGAGAAAGAAATCAGTTTCATCACATCAGAAATATGAAGCAGGAAGTCTAAACGAGGCTGGTATCATGTTTAAAAATTATTTATAATAATTAAATTAGACACTGCTTCTTAATGATACGTACACAAGACACTAAAATTAGGATGTCCTGACCATCTTAACACTGATTTCAAAAAATTGAGAACTTGTGATGTGGATTGTATAACGCTATGGGTACTCTGTTAGTATCAGAACTGGCAGTTGTACTCCACTATTGTTCACATCCTTGTACTTTATCTAAGCATCTGCATCACTATTACCATCACATTCTCCCTCAACATTTGAAAGTGTTGTACATTCCACAAACTGTAAATCGCCACTTTTTTTTTTTTTACATATCCATTTCAATTTGCTATTGTCACTTAGCATCCAGAATCCTTAAAATCTCCAAAAGTCAATAAATACCTACAAGCCTCAGATGAAAATTTTGACAAAACCAAGGACTATAAAAAACACTTACCACAAAAGAAATTTGTTTATACAGTTTTACATTTTAGGCACTAAATCTGATCTTTCCCAACATTTATTTCAGAAGCCACAATGTCATTTTTATATAAAGACTGAGATACAAAAAAAATAACTGGTGTTAAAAAAAAAAAAAAAACAAACTTTGTTACTATAAATCGGAAAAATCAAGCAGAAAATTACAGGCTTTTCCAATTAAAACAATCCTGTGACTTTATGTCCACAATTTTAAATTTCTTCTGGAGCTCATTTAAGGAGAAATACTGCACTCCAGAAAGACTGAATGTTTTCGCTTTGATAGAAGCAGCTTCTGGTTTGGAAAAAAGATTTTTTTATTATTTTTTTTAAATATTCATTTTATGAAAAGTTAATGAACTTCCTTTTTTCGAAAACTAAAAATAAAGAACCCTTCAGGTCTGATAATATCAAAACAGTATGACTCAATTGTTCAGCTTTGAACAGTTTCACATGCTGGCATTACTGCCCCTTATAAAGACAAAACACTGAATTACAGTATCATTTAGTCATGTGAGAAAAAATTGTTGATTTGTACTCTTCCACAGTGGCTAACATTCTCATGAGGATGAATTTAAACCTCTTTGCAGAGTCAATTTTCTTTTCTGATGTGCCTTCTTATTTTCAGCAACGGGTGAATTAAGAAGAAAGCAAGTAAAGCATCTGTTTACTTGATCAGAATGCTTCAATTATTCAGGAACTAGTGCTGCATTAACCAATTAAACTAACAGTTTGTGATACATTCCATAATGGTTTCACACAGGTGCTTTGTCTATTTGACCTGGGAATATGCCAAAATAATTTATTTCTAGTATAATCTCCCTTGCAAAGCATAAAGACTCCCAGTCCTAACTCACCGTGCATCGTGGGGACCTGACAGGGTATGCAATCAAGTTTACTGCAGAGACTACTTAATAGACTATTGATTGCTGCAAAGAAAATAAATAGATGGATCGGAATTAAAAGAACCTCTCTAACCTAACACATAGATTAAGATGCCTTTACCTTCTCTTAGTAAGAATAATTGTTCATTCTTAAACAATTATTTTATTAGATGCTAGAGAAATGCATTTTTAAATGTGAAGATAATTTAATTATCAGATTGAGATTGACAGACATTGACTTTTTTTTTTTTTTAAATCACAGAAGTGAGTAACATCTCAGTTTAGGAACAGGGTAGGATACTAGTCTATCTTGACTACAGAATATCTTGCAAACTCAAGAAAGTTTTGACTCAATGAAATTGCTGTTCCAGCCATAGGTCATTCATGGGAAAACAGTCTCTGGCTGGTTGACAGCATAAACACTTCTGTGAATTTTCTCTGGGACAGCGTATACCTTTTCAGAGTGGATGCAAGAGTAACCATAGCGTACTGTGTCAGGTAGAGAAATGGATATACTCATAAATAAAACTTATGGGACAGTACTGATAGTAAACTACATTCCAGCTTGTTTTTAGAAATACAAAGTGTCCTTGAGAAAATATATATGTTCTTAAAGATCAGATGCAGCCAGGCAAAGAATCTGACCATTAAAAAAAAACTAAAAGGAAACAACCCGTGAATACTGGGAATTACTATCAGTCTTTATAATTATTAGCTATCAGACAGAAATGAAACTTTAAAAAAAAAAAGTTGAGAATGACATTTTAAAAACTGCTTAAGAAAAGGACTACCTGGATTTTCTGATGAAGAAAGAAACTGACAGTTTAGTATCTTTATTACATTATTCATCTGCTTTAGTCTTACTGTATTTTGATAGCCCAAATATATATCCTATATATACACACAATGTTACAGGAGACAAATTTACATGCTGTAATATCTACAAAGCAAAGGCAGCAAGGAGAGGTAAATGAGTCACGTAAATCCTCAGTTTGGGACTTTACATTTATAGCCATATGTAAACGAATTCCTACTACATTCTGGGAACCACCACAGAGAACCATTTCAAATGACATGGGCTAATGAACATAGACACAAAAGTCTTTTAAAGTTGAATTTGTAGTGGGGTACTGAAAAATAAAACACATTGTTATTTGTTCTGGACCAGTTTTAGTTAAGAACTTTTCCGGCTGATTGTAGAGTAATTAAAATAAATAGTTGAAACATAATTCTAGGTACACAGACACTCTGGTTTCTACTTTTCTTCCCAAGGAAGCTGCAAATGAACAAATGCAGGCTGTAGTAGGGCACTGAGAATCTACTGCTTCTATAGTTTCAGGGCAGAAGAGTTCAGTTTGGAGAATATACACTTGCTCACTCTACTGCAAGAGACAAGTTTGTACTGAAAGCAGTGGATTACTATGAATTTAAGCTGAAAAACTTCCTAATTACTGTATATCTTATAAGAATCAGTAGCACTCAGGCTAACAAAAAGAATGGATATGATCTGTTCTCCAAAGTGAAGAAAGAAACAACAGGGAAGAGTTATTTACCATTTCTTGTTCTGTTGAGGACGTATGCATCATTCAGTTGAAATATGAGTTTCATTCACAAAAATGAGATTCTTGCATGGAGAAATCTTCCATATAAGTTTCTGATTCAATCCAAGATGTTTCACTCCAGTCAAGACTATCTACGACTAGGACATTTCGAAATTTACCTATTCAATCTCAAGTTCCATCAGAAGAAACTATTCCTCCATATATAAAAATACAGTAGGGGTTGGGCTTGAATGCTGAGAACATGATATATATTCAAGAAGTTGATTATTAGGTCTGAATCTGAAAGTGGTACAAAGTTTGCTACATTGAAAATTTCTTTCACATTTGAAATAGGCAATTTTAAACTAATTTCATTCCTTCAATAAACAAGTACTATGTAAAATGTATTCATATGATAAGAATGTTGCTTAGCAAACAAAAAAAAAATCCAAACATTTTTCTTCAATGCATCTGTGCAACCTTATTGTATTTGGCTTGCAATAATAATTACAAGTGTTGACAAACACTAAAATCACATTGCAATACGTAATTTAGTCATTTTTACCGCATGTGTTGATTGTGGAACTCAGTGACGCAGCTCCAGTGGAAAGGCCACCTTTCGATACTGTTGAAGCTACAGACGGTGTAGAAGACACTGGAGTCGAAGCAGCTGCAGTAGAGGAGACTGACGATGATGATAACCGCTCTCCAGACTCCATTTCTGTAAGAGAGAAGATAAATGTCTGTCTTCTATGGCAGGAAATGAAATCAAAAGGGGACTACAGGATTGTCTGTGCTGACCATGTCTCAGGATCTGCACTCGATCCTTGAGTGGTTCTTACTAGACCTTCAGATGAGAGGTACATCACATTAACAGCACTCAGTCATCAGGGGAATCCAGCACAACTGCAGCAGTAAGGGAATTAGGTAGTGCTGTTGAGAGCTACGTCACATTTCAACTTGAATGCTAACAGCCTCACCTGGGACTGCCATCCACACCCTCTGCTCAGGAGCTCCATTTCGGCTCAGGCTAGCACCTTCAGCCCTTGCCTGAGTCAGGTCATAGCTCTGCAGCCTGGTTTGTGCCCATGCCTCCTGGGCCAGATCCCATGTCTCATCTTACAGCTTCCCTCCAGGCCTGCATCAGCTCCTATCTTCTGCTACTCCTGATCAGACTACTGCATGGACCCTGGGCCTGACAGATTCCTTTGTTTTGTCTGGACCCTGTGACCAGCACAGCGTTGAGATCCTGTGGGAGTGTGCCGGGGCTGGGAAAAGCACTGCCTGCGTCATCCTTGACCGCCAGCTTGTCCCTCCTTGCAGAGCAGCCCTGCTCTTGCTGCTCCCCGACAGAGCCCAGCTTTAAAGAACTTGTAATGCATGCCAGAAAGTCCATATGTAGTCTCTTAATTTAGGGAAAGACTGAGCAATTATGGTGATATAGAACTCCTGTAAGTTGCTAGCTTTTTTTTTCTTTTTTTTTTTTTTCCTGGTGAGGTTTTCATACAAAATAAGACATTTTTATTTGTGCCATGAATTGCCTGAATCAAAAGTTACCAGACTTATTTCACTGAATAAGCATGTGTATTTTAAGAAAAACACACAGTAAGATTATTATTAAAAATACTACTTGTTGAGAAGTACTTTCTCAAATACTTAAAAATTGCAGCCAAGCAAATGATGTCTAAGCACAGCAGTAGCAGAGTCAAAAGCCCATCTGACTCAATCTGCCAGAACTGCAGTTGCTGGTGAGTCAGGATCAGAGTACAAATAAGGTGAAGAAATCTTTTCACAGTCCCTCTATTATTACAAAAGCAACGAGACTAAGCACAGTTAACTCCTAACAGGGAAACTCCTGAGAAACCGGTTCCTGTCCTGAAGTCTCCTTCTGCTACAGAGGCAACACCCTTCCTCAGACCTGTCACTGGGAATGCGAGGAGGCCAGGTACTAAGAGTAAGTCAAACAATTGCTATAAAATCTCTCTCCCAGTCTTTGTAAAACAGAATACCAAGTACGCAAGAGACACACACTTTTCCAAATTCTATTTTAATTGATTTAGAAAACTGATGTGTTAAACAGCACTTCTGATCCAAAGTTATGCTAAACAGTGACTTCCCAAATACTCATTTGGAAAGCCAGCATAAAAGCTGTTATCTGCTTCTCCAAAAAGATGCAGTATCCTTGGTTCCTCTCAGTCAGTAAAAGTGAATCTTGAAAAGCCAAAGGAAATACAAAAGCAAAAGTCACGGAGAAACACACAAAACATCTGGAAGATACACTGTGCCCATTTTAACTAAATCATTAATTCCTTATCACTAACAATTTTTCTATGTGGCAATTTCTATGTACCAGATAAAGTCTCTAGACTTTGCTAGCTAGCAGAACAAAAGATACTACTTTCCCAACGTGAAAATTCTGCTAACTAGGGAACTACAGTATATCACATAGAACTGCCTACCCTTTACAAAAACTGCAAACAACCACTCTGCAGAGAGCAGCACCAAAAGACTTCATTGCTTTTATTCGTTACAGCCCAATTTATCACACATATTTTTTCATGCATGCAGAAGAAAATTAATTATTTTCTGCAAATACAGAAAAATCAACTACTTTCACTGATATGGTACAAAAAAGTACCTACTAGTATACTGAATTTGAGGGCTATGAACTTTTCTTTCAGAACAATAGCCAGAAATCATGAAAACTAGTTCCTTGAGAGAATTTATCAAGGCAAAAATATTATTAAACACCTTAAATTTTTAATTCAGGACTCCTAAATACATACTTTTCCCCAATTAAACATTTTCTATTCACAGTTAAAGAATACCTCATTGATTTTTAGTAATCTGTGAATATAATTCAGCTAAACTGCTACTTAGTGGAAGCCAGCCACTGAAAAATACTGTATATACTGTAGACTTCAAATGTTTTATTACATCCATTAAACTTTATAGTTATACCTAAGGATAATAATTAATAGAAAACCCTTTCATAAGGGATCTGTATCTACAGATTTAAGTCTATAGCATTTCCAAATACATGCATTATTTCACATCACAAAAGAGTTACTATCTTTAGTATAATAGAGATCAATATATGAATTCATTCACATAAATGAATATAGATTTTTTTTTAGACACCATGAATGTTTGAACTTAAGTGAGGCCAACAGGCAGTCCTTGTACAAAAACCTATGGTTTTGTTATATCTTCGTATTCATTGTTTTAAGTATGGCCACAGTGAATTTACTGTATATACAGATGGCATAAGGGAAATTAGATACACATCATAATGGTATTGTTACAGCAATCACTTGTAAAAGGGAAGGTATTTCTAAGCTTTAATGCACTACATTCAAACTCAGGATTGAAACTTTGTATTTTACTTATGTTTCCTGACTAAAACATCCAGAACTCTCCAATTTCTGAAAAAAAATTGCTGTCATGTTGTGTGTAATAATACAGCATTAAAATAAGTCTTTACCATCTAACATATTTTATAAATAAGCACAGTTAAGAACCACCTATAAGCAATCCACATTTGTGTTATAAATGGGAAGACATCCTTGGTAAATCAATACTTTTTTTAATACAGAAATGTAAATTTAGCTATACTTGCAAGCTTTTAAGCCTTCTGTTTGAACTGGTAATACAGCATCAAATAAGAACTGGGAGAACAGTAATAAACTGTCCTTTTAAGGCTTCCCTCCTTCCCCCCCCCTCCTTTTGCTTCAGTTTGGGGGGGGGGTGGGGTGTTTTTAGGGGGGGTTGCATTTTCAACCTTTAATTCAGCTGCTTGTTTAAAGTCATTAATAGAAAACTGGAATATTGGTATTTCTGAATGACTTTGAACTGAAGAAATTATATTCTTTTCCTAGAGACATACATACTTTTGCTTTCAAACTAAGTTGACCCTTAATTATGTTTAGTTAGTTTATTACTCTAACCACAGCAGATGGCTGACTCCAAAAGAGATAATCCCCGAAACAGTCATTAGTCAGAATCAGCAATAATTACACTGTAGACCTAATGCGTTCTGTGACCAAAAAAGTCCATACCAATTACAGCAGATCCATATTCTTTTTAACCTCAAGTATTAGACATTTGTTCCATTTTAGTGTATTTTGCCAGTCAATACTTATGATGAACTTTCACGATTGCTTTTTAAACTCTCATATTTGTAAAAGAGAAATTGAATATGTAAAACTAGGGAAAAAAAATTACATTTTTTTATTTTCCAGGTGTAGTGATTTGTGTCAGTTCCTCTGAATGCTTTGCCTGAAACTCCAGTTGTTTTCCTAGAATTTTCCATAGTGAATAACAATCATGAATGCAACTGAACCCAATGAAAACAGAAAGCAATCTCTCATTAAAAAGGAACAAAGAAGGGAAGTATGTGCAGCTTTACACAAGAAAAATGTTGTCTTTTCAGGAAAAAAAAAAAAAGGAAAAAATTACTAATGTTTAATAAAAATAAGAACATTAAAAATAGGTAAAGGTTTACTAAAGGAAACAACAATCAAATCATTTTCACATTTAACAAGGTGAAATTTCTTTAAACTAAATTACCTACCAATTCCATGCTCAAAACCTTTGCTGAAACATATACTAACATAGGAAAAAAAAATATTCTTACTCTTAAACAGGTATTAACAAGTAACTCCCTTCATGGGATATTATCATAGATATAATATTATCCTGTCAATGTTAGTTGGGATGCATGAACACTATAAAGTGGGTCTTGAAAAAAATCTAAACAGTAGACTTGCTCACCTCCAACTTCCAGTTTCAACTCTACACTCCCGTGTATTGCTTCATTATTTCAATGATTACCTCTAACACAGTGAAAAAAGTTGAAAGTGCAGGAGTAAAAATATAGTCCAGTCTTCTTCAATGACCAAGTGAAATTTGTAACAAATATTTGACAGACACCTGGAGAAGAGTCCCACAACATTCGGCGTTCTCTTGCCTTACAGCAAGGTGTTTAATCGTATTGTATCATAATATTGCCAGTCCGTGACTACTTCTTGAGTCAGTATGAGTGCTCTAATGCTGAAGATCTTACAGCCACTGAAGGAAAGCACAGAGTCCCTCAGAACAGACAGTCCAGCACAGTAGAGTTCATCACAAATCTGAAATGGACTTTCATTCTATAAAGTAAAATTTAACATCTAACTCTTCTCCTTCAAAGTGGGACAGAGCCCAAAAAGGTCAGCGCGCAGAAGGTAAATGGGGAACATGGCTGCTGGCCGGGTGGGTGACCCAGCAGGCCAAGCAGCACCCATGGGTTCCACACCGCGATGTCACAAAGGCCGCAGAACCAAGGACGAGTAGGTATAAAAGCAGTGGTGTGCCAAAAAATACACAAAACAAACAAGTACCCTGACCAAAACCTCACAGAGAAGGAAGTGTAGCACCCACAGAAATGGGTGCAGTTCATTACAGACAAGCTATAGACACAAGAGGCTCCCAGTGATGCTCTCTGCTCTAGTGACAAGGTCTGGTCGTAGACCTTCCAATACACAGTGTACTACTGCTACAACGTTTTAGACATCTGAGATTTTTAAACTCAAATACAAGTGTCAATACAATTAATGAGATTCACTTTACATGTCTCAAATGCTATACAAGCCTTAAAGGCCAGGTTAAGTGCTAAATATTCCAAGTTTTGCAGAACTTCACTGTAATTATGTCACTTTCACTAATTTACTCTAAGCACTTTACATAAAGCTCTCTAGGGAAAAAAGCCACGACAATAAAACTTTTCTTAGTAAATCAGCAGCAAGATTGGCTTGTGTTTCACAGGTGTCATACCAACTACAAAGACACTTCTATCCACAAATAACCATAACGTATTACTGTCAGTTACACTGTGCGAGGCGCATGGGACATTCCTGCAGTATGCTCTAAACCCTTTATAGCCCTCCCCTTTTCTTATACCAGGCCAGATTCAATCAGTGGTATAACAACTCACTGTTTATTGCATCAGAATCCATAGCAGTGAAAATATTCATAAAATCACAAATATGTCACATCACAATTCCACAAACGTTTGTTTTAACAGTCTTTACCCACATAAAGTGACATGCTAAAAGCCACTTAAAAGCAGATCCAAGTCTTAAGTTTGGCATAACTGAGTCAGGAATAGCCTGGAAAAAATAGAAACAGAGAAGGGAATAAGTTGCCATTCTATTTGGTAACATGCAATGGCCATTTTAAATAGAGTCAGGATAAAATATGACATTTTAAAAAAATGCATCTGTTTTGACTCCACCTGACAAGATAAACTCATCATTAAATGATACATTCAAATAAAGTTGCAACTCAAAATCTTGTTTTCTCCTATTTTACAAGTAATTGTGTTATCTTTAGTTAGAAATAAACCTCACTTCAAATACTCCATTCACATATTTCATGATCTTCACGATCACAGTAAAGAAAGAATACTTATGAATGACAGAGGACATTATAAATCAGTTGCTTTACATTCTGTGGAGGGAGGAGGGGCACACAGGACAGGTTAAATTCCAATTCTCCATGATCCTTGCTTCTAGATGTTTATCTATCAGAACATATTCCTGAAAGCTGCATAATGCTGGGCAAGAAATACAATCTCTCCAATTTGTACCACAAAAAGTGAATGGCCATATCAGGTACCCATCAGGCAATACAGCACTGCAGGGAGTCACTTAGTGTTGAAGAGACCCAAGTCTACTTAAAACAAACATTTCAACCCCAGAATACCAACACTAAGAGTCTGGTTTAAATAAATAAATAAAGGCAAATCTATCTGTATTATTTGTTTTTCTGTATGAGGTTATCAACTTTATACACGTATGTTTAGCAGTCACCACTTTTGTTCTGAATAAGCATGCCTGCACCTTCTATTATTTTCACTTCTATGTTGGGTTAGGACAGGAAAAGCTGACACCACCACCCTCAAAACACAAAAACAGATTAGTGGAGATAGCTTCTTACACAGATGTAAACACTTCCAATCAGAACACTCACCCTACAAAAGCAGCCTGCTAGTATAATTAATCTGCACAAACCACTCCTTGCAGCACAGCAAATTTCAACCAGGTGACAAGGACCCCATCATATAATTTACTTTTGCCAACGGAAAAGCTGTGCAATTCGTCCAGCTGAAGAAGATGAGCACTCATGCTTTAGATAGCAGGATGATAATGGTACAGGGAAATTCTGTGGAGACAACACCAAGGCTCACAGAGACATAGCTCATGGAGTGGAGATGACAGCACTACATGTCTGTATTCCAACACTTCCAAGCAGATTCTAAACAGCAAATAAGTACTGGCACTACATAAAATTGGTGCAGAGCCTGGACTCTGTCATGATTGCAGAGGTTGAAATAACAGGATCTGAAGAACATTCAAATGCAAGATTTTCTAGCATCAGTTTGTAAGTGCCCAAAAGAGGCAATTCTGCCAGACTGTCAAACTGAAACAAACGTTTCATCATTTCAGAACTGATGTTTCACAAACCTTTCTGTTCCAAGAAAAAAAAAAACATTAATCACTGCAATATTTTATACTGACTTGGGATGAATCAGTTTTTAAGGATTGTATTTTTGTGCACGACAGTTCAGCTTAAACAGATTAAAAACATGTTTCCAGCGTCTGTGTAAAAAGCCAATCTTTCATTCCCTACATAACTGTTTGTTTCATATCCTGATTATGAGACTTTGATACTTGGTTCATCTGCACTACTGTACTACTACATCTTGTTCTACAGAAGCAAGACTGACAGAGTTTTATACTATTACTCAAGTTTGTGAGGGCACTGAGCAAACTGCATCTATACCTCTATAATTTTTAAAATCATAAAGTATTATTCAATCTTTGCGTACTGATATTCAATACAATATTTTTAAAATACACAGCAAAAATTCTTTCTTAGGGTAGCTCTGAAATAGCTGACAGGAACCCACATTAGAAATCCTATGACAATAGTAGTTTGAAAAACAGTAAGTGTTGAAGGAGCACAGAAAATAAATTACAAGTGAGCAATTTCACTAGCATGCTTTTTACAGAAATTACTATTTGGCTCTATCAAACAAGAACTCTGTTTCTAAGGATAGCTGCAAAAATAATCAGAATAGTAAGATGAAGAAGTATTTGTAGTATTTCAGGTATTCAAAAGCCCATTTTTTATTTCTTTTTTGTTGTACGTATTCAAAAATAAGGTGTTAAACATTCCATTTCCTCTAATTTTGAATTACACAATAGATTTGTGCCCAATTTATCCAGTCATTTGATAATCGGGTTATATTTAACACTGAGCTAAAAAGACAGTGCATTGCTTCCTTGCTGGCAATACTTTTTCAATATGCCTGTTTCATTGCAGCTTACAATCAAGAAAACTCTGAATTAAATCCATAAATATATGGGTAAGTAGGCTTCCTATATGAAATCTCAAGAAATCTAACAACTAAGATGAGGGGGAGAGCAGGGGGGCCTTACAATGCATTCCTTGACATGGTAGCATAATTTATGTTTAAGGACTCAAAAGAATTACATTTTGCTCTACAGTCTTACAAATCTAATTGTGTGCTAGGGCTCCCAGTAGTATAAACATCAGGCCCCCAGTTTCCAAACATTATTAAGAGAAACAGAACTAGTCAGTAATATGTTGTCTGACCACTACCTAGTCTAGCATTCTGTGACTGAGAGTAAGCACCATTCACCTATGTTTGTGATTATCTGTATTCCTGTTCTCCTATTTGCCTCTCTAAGCTAAACAACTGGGCTTTTTTAGGTTCTTTTCCTGAGAATCACTTGGTTATCTTCCCTGCTCATATCTAAAACTTTGTTATATCTGAAGCAAGTACTCCTGCATATAATTACCCAGTGACACACTCCATATTATTTTGCTTACCAGTTATTATGCATCCAAATTTTTTACTTGCTGTTGTCTATCAAGCAGAACTTTTCATTCAAGTATGCACCACATGCACAAAATACCTAGATATTCCACAAAGGTGAAGAAATGCATTCAGAACTCTGGAAAGTATGAATGCACATTCATATTACTACCCTTTCTTCACCTACCAAGAGGGGACAAAAAAACCCAGTGTCATTGTAGAAATTAAGGTACCAGAATGACCAGTGAAGTGCAGCAGCACAGTCTCTTTCAATACACTTCTTGTGCAGGTCTTTAAAGCAGCAAAACTTGAGTGCCAAAATAATAGCACTGACATGAGGAATTGCTTTGACCAGACTTTAACAGGAAGGAAGAGGAAAGGAGTGTCTGAACATCCCTGTGGCAGATTAATCCATTAAAATCAGGAGTGTGAAATAAAAACTGTTACTTTTTATTTATCTGTCTCAAATTCGCATCATCATTGCTTTAAAGACATCACATATTCTGATAGTAAACGAGAGATATCCTATACTGGCAACTCTAGGTGAGAAAGTTCCTGGGCCTCACAAGACTAAACACTTGGGACTTGCTGCTAAGAACTGCATTAATCGGTCTTTTTGTACTTTAACTGTGTAAACAGCTAACCCAACTCCTCTGTCACTGTTTTCCCTGCAATCTCAAGTATCCGATAAAATCATGGTCCAGTAAGAATAAAGGGAAGAACATTGCCTTGCGGTAAATGCCTTGTCTTGTTTCATTAACACTCATGAGTTGTTCATTTTCCATAGGATACAGCAGGCCAGCTGTGAAAACACAGCTCAGTTGTTTGAACGGCAAAAGCACCAAAAACTTTTTCCCCAGCAAAGTAAGCCAATTTAACAGGGTCATACACTAGATTAAGATGTGTACCTTTTACTGAACTAATGCTATTTTCAAGTCACTGTGATCCAGCCAATTTTTGACACTACCTCCTTTTCTAATCTGTCCAAAATCTCTGGATCATTCAGGTACATATATGAAGAACTGGATTTGGCTTTTGCAACTCCTTCCTGTAGACACATGATCTAGAATCACTTGGAGGTATAGGTGTCCATGGACTGAATCACAGAATCATTTGGTTGGAAAAGACCTTTAATATCGAGTCCAATGTCACAGGTGCTCTAACAATGATCTGTGTGTAAAGGACAGAAGCAACTGAAAACAGAAAAAGTTCCAGAAAGTTTACATAGAGTCATTTCACTGAAGTGCCTGTGACACTAACATGTCCTGAAATTGCCTTCATCTCCAGTAATTACATACCTAAATAGATGCCTAACAAAAAAGTTTATCTTCCCTCTACATCCCATATCCTAATCTCTTCTCCAAGATAAATATTTTCCATTCAGTGAAGAAAGCCTGAATACACTTTATTCTGTGAGAACCAGGTCTTTCCACCTAAGCCCCTGTTCATTAAGTTAAATGAGAATCAGCATCATACTTTTAAGTGACCTAGTCATTCATGGGATAATTCTAACAAGTTTTTTCAAGACTGATGACACAGCAGTGTCCTGCAGTCAGCATTTTTTAGCTTGGTAAATACCACCATTGACAATGGCAAGAGGGAAAGAGCATAATTAACTTCTAACTATTACCACATAACAGTAGCTCACATACCGGGGTTTTAGGACAGCACTTGCTAATCTTTTTAATGTTAATATCTAGATATATTCCACTTGGTAACATATCTACCTCCTGATTTTGTTCCCCTTATCTTCCTCTACAAGGAAAGACAAAAAGGAGAAAATAAGAGTTTGCAAAATGAAAATTATATTTCAGTTGAGCATAAAGAAGAATTTCTCACCCATAGTTATATATTGTAAGCAACAGTGAAAGGAACACTAATTACAAAATAATCTCTTTTAAAATGAAATTGAAAACAGGTGAAAGAGTCACATAATGTGGCTCCATAAACCGCATTATAGCCTTCTGACCTTGCCTACAACAGTGCAGCAAACGAGGCAGCTGACAGAGGCACAGCAATTGTTGCAGCAGCTAACCATGTTGCTTCTTCAGCGAGTTTTGGGGGGAAATTTCTTCAGAGGTCACCTTTTAGGAACTTCTGGTGGCCTGCTGCTGACAGCGACGACTGGCACCAGGAGCCTTTTGCCTCTGTCAGCTGTAACTGTCAGTGTCAGTGTCTACTAGCCCTTTTCTGAACAGGCAGTGCCTGTACCTGTTGCCTACAACCGAGGGAGTGCCAAACACCTGTTCAGCCAGTGCTGGAGACGCAGCTACAGACAAGGCAGGTCACAGCACAGCTCACGAGGAGCAAAGGGGCCCAGAAGCCCTGCCAACGACTGTGCGAGGATTGCAGTCACGCACCATAGGGCCTGAGCAACTGTCCCTAGTACATCAGAGAGCTCAGCCCATGAAAACCTCTCCTGAATTTGCTCAACTATATCAATATTTTTTATTTATCAATATGAAGCAAACTTGAATAAGCAATTATAGCTTCTTGCACTGTCATATAAACAGTTGGGAAAGATTACTAGTAGCTATTTTGTATCTGACTTCTCAAGATAAAACAGATTAAAAAAAGGAAAAACAAAAGATTCCAACATTTTGTTCTGGTTTATTTCATCTGACAATATTCATGCAGCAAAACATCAGCTGTCCAACGACTGGGATGTTAAAGCAACTGCTCTTCTTTCAGCAAAGCACTTTTAATTAAACCTGATTATCTTAGCAGAATAAGCTATTTTTAAATAAGCACAGAATTGACTCACTGAAGTCTTTACACATAATTCTAAATGTTATTGACAGCTGACTGAAGTGTAAGTGGTTTATTTTTAAATGCAAGTAGAAACAGGTATTTAAGGTAGCTAGCTACCATAAGTGATCTACTGAGCTGAACTAGTGTTCTTGTATTTTTTAATTCTTATTTTGGTCTCAGTGTGTTTATAAAGTTGTATGCATGGTATATAACAGTCTATTGCCTAACAGTCTATTATCTAAACAGAGTTTAAATTAATGCCCACGTGAAAATATCCAAATTTTGCACTGTTATCCTCAACTGAATGGAGTTCAAATAACGGATAACATAAGTGCACGTTCAAGAAAGTAAGTTTAGATTTCTAATAATGAGTTCTGAAAGCCTACTGTCAAATGATTACACTGGTATTTTACACTTATACTTCATAAAAATTCCTGTCCTCATAACTAATTAGCATTGTATAAAATGTTTTCCATTGCCAGCTCTATGACTGAAACAAATGGCACCAAGAAAAAAAACCTTCACCTTTTAGACTAACACTCCAAAAGAGAGGGGTGGTGCCNTGATTAAACATGAATGAGAGTCAAGTTTGAAAGAAAAAAGTACTCTCTCTTCTAATATTTTTAGAAGTCCCAGAATTATAAGAAACTTCCAGCTCAGCAATATTTAAATAAATTCTCTTAACAACTGCATATTAGCACCAAATCAACATGATAAAAGATAGAAAAGCAATCTATGCAGACTGTTTTCTAAATCAACTTAATAGTCATACTCTGAAATCAACTGTTTATGTATGTAGCTCTCAACACAAACTTTCTTTAGTATTATGTAATGGCATTTATATTAAAGAGACAACAAACAGGATAAAGCAGTGTTGCTCAGCAGCTGGGTATTCTTGTCCATTGTACGATTCATCCACAATTTTCTAATCCATTTCTGTATTCTTAATGAGCATTGTATTTTATGAAAACAGCAAGTGTCAAATAAAACACATTAATTGAATAGCTATACAATGTTCAAAATGTCTGTTAAAACTCACCTCACATTAAGGAAAATCCCTAAAACATACAACCATCTTTCTGTCAAAGTATGTATTTATTTAAAATAAATTCTGCTTAATAGCTCAAGAAACCTTTTCTTTTCAATCTCAGAATCTTTTTCTTCATCTCCTACCAACATACATACGGCAGTGCACTTGCACAAGATAGTAACTTCAAGCGTTTTAACTCTATTAGAACTGTCTCAGAGCAGATACAGAACTAAACGGGAAATACAACACAAAAGAGAAATTCACGCTGTGGCCAAGAAGTTCGAAACCGGGACAGCTGAAGTCAATACCTTTTCTTTGTGCTTTTCCAAAACCTGTTTCAATATGTCAGAAGCAGAGCGTCTGCTTTTCTGCTGACTTTTTGTCCCTCAGAAACTTAGTTCCAGTTTAGCCATTGTATTGTACACCTCTTCCCATGGTTCAAAAGCCAGACTTCATCGCCTCAAGCTCAAAATCTAGGCTTAATTCCAATTAGAGGCGCCAACAGAGCTTCAGAAACAACTTACAGAGGAAGTGCCCTGCTGAACCTTTGATGGCAAAAGCTGCACAGGTTTGTCTGGGAATTGTTGAAATTCAAGAGGGTTCCAATTCATGCTTGTGCCAAACATGCTGGTCAGCATTTCCATAACTGAACCTTGCCTATCTTTGCCAAAGAATGATAGAAGGCACTAAAGCAAAGGCTAACTTTGTGAAACCTAATGCATCTGCTCTAACATACATATACAAAAACTCTCCAAAAACTCACTACAAACAACATAATTTGCCCACCTGGTATTATTTTGCTTCATGTTGGAAAAAAGCGCATTTTAAAAAAAAAAAAAAAAAATGAGTGGGCAGAGAAAAATGTCAATCCAAACAGTTAAAACTTCAAAAGCATAAGCTAAGGGAAAGATAATTTGGGGAAGAAATAACTACAAACCCGGGTATCTATTTGTGGTATGAACTCCATGTGAGTCAAAATAACCAACTGAGAACTAGTTCATGGACACTCCCCTGTAAATCTTTCAAAAAATAAAGATGCAGAGAAAAGGATTCCTTTACCCTGCAGTCCTAAACTTACCATAATACCTCATGTACTCCAACAAGTAAGAAGGGGCAAGGATGTTTATCAAACTCCTTCATAATCAATGGTCTAGAGCATGCATTAGCTATCATTTTTTTTAAAAATTTTTCATTCTAACAATTTAAGATACTATTTTACTCCTTCAAAAATTGCTAGAACTGAAACAACCAACATACTCTGATGAGAAATGAGTTCTTGGATACTAAGTCAGAGCGCCAGAAAAGCATTCAGGAGAAACGAATCTTATGAATGTGTACCTGTACCAGCCTCAGGTTTTGCAATTGGTCCTGATTTTGTTTTAGAATAGCACCAAACTTCAGTCTCGTTATTCCAACATTGTTTTACATTTAAACAAAAAGAGGAAAAAGCCAAACATCTGATTTGTACATTCAGTTCTACAATGCCAGCGAAGACTAGTTTTAGCCCATATGATAGTGAAGAAGTCTATCAAGCCTCTCAGGTCATTAGTGAGTTTTGGCACCTTCACTAAAAAACTTAACATTGAAGAATGCTAATTCCTCAGTTTTGAACTCTTAAAGCACCTTGTTTTGTCATCTAGCAGGAATACAATGGTTCCCACTAATAGTCCAAGGCAGCAAGGCTGACACATGTAAATGGTTTCCACATTTTATGTTGTTCCACTCACATAGCTCTTTTGAAACCCAGAACCAGTTCCAGAAGGAAGTATTCTGTGCTATACTAGCCATCGATTTAAGTCAGCTTCATCACTGGCATTCACCCTCGTTTCCAAAATATCTTTCTTAGGTTATTTGTTCATCGTTTCTTCTGGTTTTAAAGCATTACGATCTTTAAAAAAAAAAAGAGACATTTAAGCAGAACAAAACAAAACCAAATAAAACAAAACAAAAAAAACACCAGGGAAAAAAAGAGTCCACTGAAGTTTACCTAAACAGAGTAACTAGAAGGAATAATAACAGGGTTCTCAAGATACAAGGAAATAACACCAGGCCTCAACAGAAGCCACGGCAGCTATTGCCATGTCAGAACGCTATTCTTTGCTGACTCCATTCACAATATTATTCTTACAAACCAAGCAGACGCAAATCTGACATCTCAATGTTATTTACACACTTGAAGGAAGTGGTTAGACATAAAAAACCTGACAGATTGCATTTTTATTTCCACATACTGGAGAGAAAGAAGATAATAAACCATCCATATTTCCATCTACAAAAACAAAAGTATGTTTCAGAATATGTATCTAGATTTCAGGCTTCCAGCAAATCCACATGCTAAAGATTACGTTCTCCTACATTATTAAAGAATACTAGTTAAAATACAGGAGTCCATTTTAGCTGTATCAGGTGGTGTTTTCTCGGCAAAGCTTGGTAATCATTTAAAGATTAACAACGATACACAGTACTTCCATAAACCATTCTTTCAGAATTTAGAGGCACTCTGCAAAGGCAAGCTGGTACATGGTCATATTTGAGTAACAGATAAAACTGTAGCTTTTCTGTGGGGTCGGGGAGAAGGAAGCCTAAGCAGCGCCAATTCCTGACACACAGCATTCCCTTCAAGAGGATGGCAACAAGAAGGGCACAGTGATGGCCTATGGCTGCACCCTTCATTAGGATCTGCCCTTCTCTGTGCAGCAAGAGCAGCTGTATCCCTCGACTGCAGCTGCCCCCCCCCGCTTCCCTCTCCCCGTAGGACACAGAACCGACATGAACTGAAAGGCAGCCCATGAACCGGTAGCTCAAGCAGCACCCATCAGGGCTGTCCCTCCTGTTTTACAGGAATCCAGTTTTGTCAAGTAAGCTAAGCTAAAGCTTTGAGCCAACAAGTTCAGCTGTGAGGCACCAAGCTTCAAGCTTAACAGCCTCTATAGAGACGGAGTATGCAAAAAGATTAAAAACAACAAGGGAAACATTTTTAAAACACCAGAAGTGTACGACATTGGAAAAAACTGACCAGGGGTACAAGAAGCCAGCTAGACAGTGAGGGGGTGCAAGCCTGCTGGAAGACGTTACGTGTGTTTTGCTGGCACCCACGTTAGGACATTTCTTGGACATTGTCAATATTAAGCGTTATAGTAACTTATTTAGAACATGAAATTATATAAGATTTTATCTAGTAACAGGAGCAAATCAGTATTTTGTTAAGAAAAGAAATAATGGAATCTTGTTTTGTAAGAGGGATTAGTATAGAATAGTATTCCAGGTCACAGGTCTTTCAAATTAAATAGCCAGTGTCAAGGGGCTTGTAAGGGAGGCAGCATGTGTAAGAAACCTAAGGCTATCCCATGAAACCTTTATTTTGGAGTTAATGCTCTCAACATGAAGAGGTCATAGTTTCATAGGGAATGTTGACTGGCACTCATTCATCAGTAATCCTCAGAATACACGGGTAAGTATTAGGGGAAAAAAAACAGTGCAAATCAACAGTTTCCAAATATCACGTCTTCACCACCACTTGGGGAGCCCTTTAACAAATTAAGGTAGGTTGAATCCCTCTTCTTTTCTTCCCCATGGCATTTTTCCTGCCTTGTTCCCCTCAAAATAGACCTGTATCTACATGCTCTAGCCACTCTATTGTCCACACCCTTTTCTCCCTATAACAACACATGTGAACTAATAGGTCAGGCATCTCCAAAAACCCTTCTACCCCAAGCTGGAGGAACACTGCCTCTGTTCCTCGCCTACTTATTTTTCTCATAGTGTGAACAAACATAGATTTCTTGTACATGCTGTCTACTTTACAAGTTCTTTAATAATGGCTATTTAATTTGAAAATATCTATTCTTTTATCTATTATGAAAATATCTTTTTCTTTTAACTTGAATCATAATTTTTCTCCAGATGTCATTTTTGGTTCCAGTATCTACCAACATAGTGGATACCTCCTGTTACTAAATGAAACTGTACCTAATTTTATTTCCATAGTAAGATATGATAATAGAGAAAGTGGACATTTTGAAGAGCAATAATGATTTTGGTTAGGAATTCAGTACAGCTTTTTTTCATACTCTAACTAGCTTATCAAAAAGAAAAAAAGACAGGAAGTCTTTGGTACCAAAAGCACAATATTATTTTAATATGAATTTATATTGGAACTGCAAAATTTGACTTTGCACCTTTCTAAACTTTTGCAAAATAACCAAGAACATGCATTGGTATTATCTGGTATAGAACTTCAGTAACGTTTATCATGGTACGTACAACGCTATGGCAAATTCTGTGCCATTTATACTAGCTTAAAAGACCAACCTTAAAAAAAAAAAAAAATCATTGTAGACCCATTTAACAGAGCAGAGTAAGACCAAAAATGCACTGCAATCATCATTTTACAATATGAAATCTGTTTGACCGATACTCTGGAGCAAAATAAAACTGGACCTGTGCACTGAGTGATAGCTGTCACACCCACCTAGTCCTCATCAGAAAGAGCCGAGAAATTACTTTGAAGGAAAAATAATGCATTGACTATAATAAATACAGAAACAGCACAACATTTCCTATACATATAAGAAAAGCAGACAAAAAGGCTGTTCTGTTTTATTTGAAAACTAAGTTTGTTAGACATGAAACAGTTCTGCAAGCGATAAAAATAAGCTATGAAATACCAATATTATGAATGTGCATGAAACACGCATTTTATGTCACTGTATTTGTCCAATGAGTATTCACCAGAATTTTTCATAAAGTTAATACTAGTTGTCCAACACCTAAATAGACTTTAATTTTTTTAAATGTCATGCAAATCAGATATATTTGCTCATCACGACTATCAGAGAAGCATTACAAAAAAGCAATACTTGTCTGCCTTAGAATATCAAAAAATTGACAGTTGCAACTCTATATATTCTTTCTTCAACCTATAAACATTTCAAACTATTAACCTGGGGAAGAGGGAGGGAGGGGAAGGGGGAATGAAGCACAGAAGAAAAGCACTGAACACTTGGCATTACAGAAGAATAGATACAGAACATTAACAGCTTACTGTGGAGAGTAGTTTGATCAGGAAGTAGCCATTATCCTGTCGCTACAGAGCAATGACAGCACTCCAAAACAAGCCGGGGTTTTGGTGTTGGGTTGGTTGTTTTTTTTTGGGGTTTTTTTTTTTTTTCAGTCAAGAAGAAAGAACACATGCTATCGTGCCCAAGCTTTGCTGAGCCCAAAGGTCGCCAGACGTCTATTGTAAAAAGCTACCCCAAAAACAAAATTCAAGCAAGCATTTACAAAGCTGTATTTGAGGAAGCATCTGAAATCTACCACAACCCCCCTCTGTGTTACACACAAAACATGGCTGTCTTATTCAGAGATTAGCAATTATTGTAATGAGATACTGTCAGAGAGGGTCAAATAGTACTTCCTGCAGTTTACACATCTTGATTTCCTGGTAAACAAACTGAAAGGCAGGTGGAGCACTTAGATCACTAGTAAACACACATGCTCACATGACCAGGACCAACCCAGGTGAAGTATGCAGTTTTAATAAAATGCGTATCTGTATTGTAATTACATGAGGCAACAAGGTAGCAGAAAACATGAAAATAACTGAACCATGAAGGAAATTTTTTCCACAACGTTACACAGCCATCAATGCTGTACTTTGTTGTTTTCTTTTTGAAGCCAAGCCCAAGAAAAATATTTTCTTTTAAATGATGCTTATGTGTGCACATACACACACCAGAACAAACTGCTCACAAAGTTGTTTTGGTATGACAAAGTGCTATGAAATGATAACCTGAATCAACCCTGGAAATACCTGAAACTGAGAAAACCAAATGCTAATCACTGTGTTCAGAATTTAAGCATCAATCTCCAAAAAAGCACAATTAAAGAAATCTACTAGCAATATTCAGAAATGATCAAAATTAATTTACTGAACACAATTTAAAAAAAAAATTCAAATGCCCTTTTTTTTTTTAGAAAACTGCCTAACACTTTTCCTCCTCAAAAAAATTTAAAAATTAATCACACATGGACTAGACACATGGCAGTGATCCAGTGAGAAAAGCTAGTCGTTTCCTACCTATAATCTTTCCAAAAATTAATTTCAACAAGCTCCAGTTCAAAAATCACATTTTCACAGTGAAACTGAAGACGGCCCTAGGCTATTATGAAAATTAAAAGGAAAAACGAAAAAAACAACCCCCAACAAACGAACCCCACAAAAAAATCCTTGACTAATGGAAGAAAATGCTTGCTACTCCTAAGCAACTAGAATAAAGTATGTGGTCCACTGACAGAAGACAGAATTTAAGGGATAAATACAGTCAACTTACTACACAACAGGTCGATGCAAGTGAAACTGTTACAGTGCTCTAAAAAAAACCAGCACAAGGGCTTGAACTTTAGCATGAAATGAGATAAAAGATTATTTGCATACTAGAGGAAATATGCAAAGGCAGGGTGGGGAGGAATGGACCAATCAATTAATTCTCCCTCTCTCAGAAACTCAGCAGCATGAAACAAGACAACCTAGGGAATACACCAGAGTAGCACTTCTAAAGAAACAAATCAAGGAACAAAACAATAAAGACGTTTCTAATAACAATGTTATAAATACACTGCCGCCATTTCTCACAGTAAGCTCAAGAAAGGAACAGAGGAAAGCTACGAGGAAAAAAAAATACTGAAAGCATTACTGGAAAGATCATGAAATATGAAAGGGGGTATCTGTATCAGGAAACCCTGCTAGTGAAGATGCAGCCTGTGCCGATAAAGGAGTTATTCTGCCATCACAATCTCCCAAACAAGGTTAAGATATATTAACAAGACGGATCTCTGCAACCAAAACAATACCCAAAGTAGGACTTTTGCAAGCTGTGCTTGTTATAGATATAATTAGTACAGCCACAATTTCTCAACCAGACTTAGATATAACTCATTCTCTTAAGTAAAACCACATCAAAACTTCAGCATTTCATTCATCTGGTTTTCTATTGTTACACATCTTACAAAAAAGCAGTCTTGTCAAAAAATACATAGCGTTTCTGGAGAAAACAAGAAAAATCCAAACCATCAAGTGAGAAAAGCCTTCTGTAAAGATAAGGAATATCAGCAGAACTCTTCGCAGTAGTCTGAAAATAGTTTTGAAAAAGCAATGTATGTTGTATTTAATCAGGATAAGTTTGGTACAAGTATCACAGAAAGATTTAGTAGATCTAAAGTCTCCATCTGGGAATTATTCTTAATTCCAGAAATCTGCATGCTAAAATACAGCCACAATGAATTTGAGTCTTATATGACTCAGGGAGAATCATGTACAATAGTTCTACATGTTAAAATACAAGCTCATAATGGATGATTTTTCTAAAATTATTTCAATCCTTATTGCTCATAATGTGAAAAATATTTACTATGGAACAGCTGTTTTGCATTGATAGCAAGGAGAGGGAAACAAGAATACAACATCGGAAACAGCCAAAGAGAAGGTCCCTACTTACTTTCTAACCTCCAGGTTGAATCAGACTCTAGCCCAGTAACAGTCTGTGCAAGATGTCAAAAGCAGGAATTTGTTTTCTACTAGTGCAACCATTAGAGAAGCTAAATATATTGAACTACAACCCACTACCTCCATGTTAGTCAGCAAGACTACTGGGGATGTCACCAAGAGACTACCAGGCCTCATACAGTCCACTGACTATTATCTGCTGCTGTTGTTTCACATGAGCATCAGTGATCCAGCCAGGAGCAGTCTGAGGAGGATCAAAGGATTACAGAGCCCTGGTAGGGGCAGTAAGGGATTCTGAAGTGCAGGTAGTTTTTTCATCAATCCTCCTGGTCAAAGGAAAGGGATTTGAAAGGCCCAGTTGAATCTGTCGAATCAACAAATGGCTACAGGACTGGTGCCACATTGAGGCGTTCAGCTACTTAGACCATGGGACTCGCTTTGAGAAACCTGGTGTATTAGGGGCTGATGGGGTCCATCTGTCAGGGAAGGGGAAGAGCATCTTCGGTCATAGGCTTGCCAAGCTGGTGAAGAGGGCTTTAAACTAAAATTGCCAGGAGGGGAACCTCAATCCCTCCCACTCCTACCACTCTGATGCCAGTGCCAGCAATAGATGCCCAAAGCAGGAGAGCACCTGAAGAGCAGCACAAAGGAATTCCAGCCACTCCAGCCAGTAAGTCAGCTTCACTGGGGGGCCAACTTAAACGCCTCTATGCAGATGCACATAGCATGGGGAATAAACAAGAGGAGTTAAGAGACGTGCACACACCTGCAGGGCTACAATCTTACTGGCATCACGGAGACATGGTGGGATGGCTCCTATGACTGGAGTGTTGGAATGGAAGGATACAGGCTCTTTAGGAAGGACAGGCAGGAGAGACAAGGAGGGGGTCTCACCCTCTATGTCAATGACCAGCTGGAATGCATGGATCTCTGCCTGGGGATGGATGAGGAGCTGACCGAGAGCTTACGGGTCAGGATGAAAGGGAGGGCAGGAACAGGTGACATTATAGTGGGGGTCTGCTACAGGCCACCCGACCAGGAAGACCGAGCGGATGAGGCCCTCTATAGACAGATAGGAGCAGCCTAACATTCACAAGCCCTGGTCCTCATGAGGGACTTCAACCACCCTGATATCTGTTGGAGGGACAATACAGCAGCATATGCAACCCAGGAGGTTCCTGGAACATGTTGATGATAACTTCCTTCTCCAAGTGACAGAGGAGCCAACAAGGAGAGGTGCTATGCTGGACCTTGTTCCCACCAACAAGGAGGGGCTGGTGGCGAATGTGAAGCTCAAGGGCAGCGACCATGAAATGGTGGAGTTCAAGATCCTTAGGACACTGAGGAGGATGCACAGCAAGCTCACTACCCTGGACTTCAGGAGAGAAGACTATGCCTCTTCAGGGATCTGCCTGGTAGAGTACCATGGAATAAAGCCCTGGAGGGAAGAAGGGCCCAAGAAAGCTGGTTAATATTCAAGAATCATCTCCTCCAAGCTCAGGAGTGATGCATACCAACAAAGAGGAAATCCAGCAAAAACACCAGCAGGCCTGCATGGATGAAAAAGGACCTCCTGGACAAACTCAAACACAAAAAGGAAGCCTACGGAGGGTGGAAGCAAGGACAGGTAGCCTGGGAGGAATACAGAGAAACTGTCCGAGCAGTCAGGGATCTGAAAGGTTCGGAAAGCTAAAGCCCCAGTAGAGTTAAATCTGGCCAGGGACATCAAGAGCAACAAGAAAAGCTTCTACAGGTGCATCGGTGATAAAAAGGAAGACCAGGGAAAATGTGGGCCCTCTCTGGAAGGAAACAGGAGACCTGGTTACCCAGGATGTGGAGGTCATTCTCCCCCTTTACTCTGCTCTCATGAACCCCCACCTGGAGTACTGCTTTGAGCTCTGGGGCCCCCAGCATAAGAACGACATGGACCTGTTGAAGCAAGTCCAGAGGAGGGCCACAAAGATGATCAGAAGGCTGGAGCACCTCTCCTATGAAGACAGGCTGAGAGAATTGGGGCTGTTCAGCCTGGAAAAGAGAAGGCTCTGGGGAGACCTTATAGCAGCCTTCCAGTACCTGAAGGCAGCCTACAAGAAAGCTAGAGAGGGAATTTTTTACAAAGGCATGTAGTGACAGGACAAGGGGCAATGGCTTTAAATTGAAAGAGGGTAGATTTAAGTTAGATATTAGGAAGAAATTGTTCACTATGAGGGTGGTGAGGCACTGGAATAGGTTGCCCAGAGAAGCTGTGGATGCCCCATCCCTGGAAGTGTTCAAGGCCAGGCTGGATGGGGCTTTGAGCAACCTGGTCTAGTGGAAGGTGTCCCTGCGCATGACAGTGGGGTTGGAACTAGATGGTCTTTAAGGTCCCTTCCAACCCAAACCATTCTATGATTCTAAGAGAGTAAGAATGATGATTCAGCAATTGATGTTCTCAGACAGAAATTCTACAGGCTACTAAAATACTTGTGTCCAACACCTCAGCTCCATGAAAAAATCATGTTTATAAAACAGGCTGTCGTGGTTTAGCCCCATTCGGCAACTAAGCACCACGCAGCCGCTCGCTCCCCCTCCCCCTCCCCGGTGGGATGGGGGAGAGAATCGGAAGGGCAAGAGTAAGAAAACCCACGAGTTGAGATAAGAACAGTTNCTCCCAACTTCTTGTGCACCTGGCAGAGCATGGGAAGCTGAAAAAGAAAGTCCTTGACTAGTCTAAGCATTACTTAGCAACAACTAGAACATCAGTGTGTTATCAGCATTCTTCTCATACTAAATCCAAAACACAGCACTATGCCAGCTACTAGGAAGAAAAGTAACTCTAACTCAGCTGAAACCAGGACAAGGCCTAACAGGATACTGAAATATACGATACAATAAATCACTACTCCAGCTATGTCTTAAATATGCATCAGCACCTGCCCTCATAAAATGGCACAGCATCAACCTGTGGAGCCCAACTGAACAGTTACTGTCTTTCTGGGAGAAAGATTAAAAAAAAAAAAAAAAAAAAAAAAAAACACAACCCACACAACACAACCCCAACCAAACACTATAAATATGGGTATTAAATATGGGTCTAGCTATAAATATGGGTATTGGAAAATAAATAAAAAATTAAAAAATATTTTTAAAACAATACATTCATCAGTAACAGCGAGTAAAATACTGACATGTTCTTTTATTGAGATTTCAAACATTGCCCAGGTGAATTAAGTCTATGGTCATAAAGAAAATACAAAATCCTGAAAACTTTTTTTTTTTTAAAAAATCAACAGCTTCTCACAGAGCCTTGTGTGCTGTGATCCCTGCCAAAGACATTTCAAAAAGTTAAGAATCATACCACTACAGAGTGTAAGAATCATCTCAACACTGTATCAAAAAAACAAGTATCAACCCTAAAAGTGAGATTTGAGCCTATCTAGAACTACCTGTATCATTCCGGTAGCTCTATTCCAAAAAAAGTTTTGATTTAAAACTTCAATGTTGCTTACGCTCACCTGAGAACAACATGTAATCTCTATGCAACATCTAGTGAATGCCAACAAAGCCAGCTACATATATTTTGCATCATACCTTGATGCAAATACCAAAATTGCTGCAAGAAATACAGATTATTTCATTGGAGAAACACTTGCTTAAAATAGTAGACATTTATGAATATAAACACAATACCTAAATTCAGCATCATCTGTGAATACAACCTGCAGCTATGGTTTTGGAGTCACCTCTGTAGTGCATTAAATCAGCAAATTTATTTCTAAAGTTTCACATGCAATATAAGTCTATCTTTTGCTTCTGGCAATTTCAGCCAGAATCCTTTCACACTAGCTGCATGGACAAATAAGGAGGGGACAAAAGGGACAATTCATTACTTACAGGAATAATTTCCTGGTGTGGGACACCAGAAGTTCTAAATCATCTTTTTACTTGAGAAAAAGGAACAAGTTAATAAGTGACCTCCAACTAAACTACAAAGGCGGGGGGGGCGCGCCACGGGCACACCAAACAACCAACTTTCCTCATCATACTCAAGCCTGTGCTAAAAGTGTCAACCACCTTTTACTCCTGACAGCCCTTCACACAATGGCATACCAGAACAAGTCTTACTTGTGTCCCTGTAAATTAGATTCTGACAGCATTCACAAGCCTCAGTATCAATTTTTCCCCACATATGCTACTGCACAGAGACCATTCTTGGGTTCCACTGGTACACAGTGAGACACCAGATGTTGAAATTGGTCTCCACATTTGAAAACATTAAGATGCAGCAAGAGACAGATCATCTCATTTCAGTTAGTTTCTCACCACCAAAAAAACCTAAACAAACCAATCTTTAAAACCCATCAGCTGACGCTACGTAATCTGCATCCTTATACTAGTTATAGCCCTACCAAAGCAAAGGGAAAGAGGCTCCCTTTCCCAAGGGGAAAAGAGAGGCAGCAATCTTCTCTTTGTTCTACCTCCTCCGTATTCTGGTCGCATATATTGGTCATATTGCTCATGATTTAGCTTCATTTTAAACGCCCTTTGGTCCTCACTGAATTTTTACCAAACACATGGATGCTTCATCTATCAATTTGATCCTTAAAATACTGTCGTGGAATTGGAATAAACACAGTAGCTACTACAGAACTATCACTCAGAAAGAGCCAGTGATATTCTACTATCATTAACCACATCTCTAACAAAATCCTAGTAAGAACAGAATTGTTTCAAGGCATGCAAAAGTCACTTGAATGAAAACCCAGAAAACTAGTTTATTCTTTACATTACTACAGTGCCCAAAAGCATTCTTCATGCTGGCTCATTACCTAGAACTAATCACAAAACTATTCAAAATCCTATCATTTATTTAGTAGCATTTCATACATTTGCTACTAGATTTCGACCCCACAAAGTTTATATATGGAATAAATTCTGAAACAGTATAGAAAAATACCTGAATTAAATAATTTCTGTGCATTTTAATTTTCCTGCATCAAAGCCTTCTCATATGTTCCTTCTCATTTTGAATATTGTGTTTATCAAAATGTCTTAATATTATAGAAACAGTAGTTTTAACTAGCAACTTGGAAACAAAAGAAACTAAAGCACACCAGGAACCCATTGTCCTATGTACCAAAACATATCATTTAGTAATAAAGTTGATGTATCTTACAATAAACAGTTTTTCAATATTTTTCAGTATATTCTATTAAAATATAAAGAGTGATTCGAGTTAGACAAGATTTGAGACTGAGATGTTTGTTTCAATGTTCTATATACATTACTATCAGCCATTTAAAAAAGCATTACAGAGACCAATATTCTTATAGTTAAATTTTTACTTTTGATATGGTAAATTCAGTATTAACTGTTATTTAGTCAAACTGAAGGTTTTGGGGAAAAGATCACATAGGTAGCAAACATGGCAAAGAAATGCACAGAGGAGGAGGATTAAACTGCTATTTTCCATAAAAATAACCGTTAATTTACCATTTTATTGGAAAACTGAAATATAAAATTATTTTTTAAATATAAAGATTTTTCAGAAGTTTTAAAAGGTTAGAACAACTATAAATATATATTCTTTATTTATCGTCATAATATACACACACACACTCACAGACCCTCTGAGAATACAATATTCATTTTGCTGCAGAAGAACAGACATTGCATAACAATGAGATTTGCTAATGAAATCAGCCATCAACCTGGAATACATATGTATTAAACCAAGACCTCAGTGTCATTTTCTTTTTGCATCGTTTGTTCTTTCTCTCATTTTTCCTCGACCTTTCAGTATCTTGTCCTCCTCCTGGTTTCACTGCTTCAAGTACAGCAATACTGCAAAATATTTTGTTAACACTGTATGTACAACACTTTTTATTTTGCAAAATTTATTTCTATATTTACTGCTAAACATAGATTCTAACTGCATGGGCTCTATCACCATTGTTAACGTAGCCTTGAAAGAAAAATCAATGGGTACTAAGGAGACAAAGGAGTTTTATTTCTCTCTAAAACAGCAGGAATATCTAATAAAAATTGGGTGTCACTTTGAACAAACTATACTTTCACACCTAAAGTTGCACACCAATTAATATGAGAATTTAATACAAGAACAACACATTTTTAAAAATCTCTGCTATATTTATCTAATGATTGAACAGGAACAAAATTTAGAACTATTACATGAATAAAAGTGTAATTGCTTTGTATGAACATGCAAAATCATCATGAAACCGAGTAAAACAATCCAGCAAGTTCAGTAACAGTATGTATAAGCATGCAGTATACACATCAGTTACACAAAATAACTTTACTGAAAAAGAGATGAATACTGAATGGAATTACTTATTCTACTACTCAGAGCTGACCATAAAAATTAAAACATTACAAATTATTTTAAAAGCCATTTTTCTCTCATTATACTAATACCATATTTTGGTTTTGTGGGGTATATTATGCCTTATACTTCATAGACAAAAAGCAACCTATTTACACCCCCAGCTCCAAGAGTATCAAAACTACGTTTTGAATTCACCCCAAAACTATCAAAACTAACAATACAGCCCACCATATTTTTCCACTGTTCTCATTTTACGGAATTTTTAATTGAAATAATACAAATAAGATATTGTTACTATAATATCAGTATCAAGTTAGCATTATCATTGATAAGCTCCAAAGTCATACCCAAAGCTAATATGAAACAGTAGAAAACAAATGTTTCCTGCCTTGTTTCGTAGGGTTGGTTTTTTTGTTTGTGTGTGGCGTTTGTTTGCTTGTTTTTCTCCTTTCTTTTTCAACTAACACTCCAGAACCCTAATTCCATGAAGTCAAACCACCAATTAGTTACTTTTAGTATACCAAAATTGCATACAGAACTCCTTTGGAATAAATGAAAGTAATTTGTAATTTATTTTCTCATTTTATCTTGAGGGCATAAGGAAGTCATTCAGCCATTCCATAGTTATGATGGCCATAACACCAAAGAAAAAGACAGCACAAGAGACCACTGAAAAATAGAAGAGAAAAATAACAAAATGTCTGAAAATGTATGTAACCATCCCTGGAGCCAGTCGTATCAAATCATCACTATACAACCCAGGAAGAATACCATCAAGACCCTGGACGTAATGAACTAGGTAAGTAATTGAAAGCATAAAAATTTCCATAAACTCTCTTCATATGTGCTCAAAATGTTCCTTTTTAAGTTAACAAGCACTTATGTCATTGAGACCTTTGAAAGCTGAAAGCATATAACACATGGCCTTATTTTTCCTTCCATTTCTCTCATTTTTAAAGATATGCAGCTACATAATATAAACATCCAGGCATATGTCATATGAAGCAGTCTTAACTCTCATTCGTGCATTACAACATCCTAACAAAAAGATGTGTGAAGACTATTTTCAATCACACACTATCAAAAATGCTTCTGTTTCAATTACAAAACATTTGTCCTTCTGCAAAAAAGCCATCCACATGACATCCCAAAGTGACTGAAACTGAATAGACAGAGGCACAGCTAATTATAGTGGGCTCACCTTTAAAGGCAAAGACTATACAACCTCCCAGGTTTGAAAGAAAGAGACCCTAATGCAACAACCTTGACCCTTGAAAGTGCTGGGTCATTTTCCCCTGTGATGAACAGTGATTGCTTTCTGTAATTCTAACAATTGTCAAGTAGACTAAAGAGTATGGCTGGCAGGTGATAGCTGTGAAATGCCTGCACTTTTAACAATGACTTATTACCCTGTAATATAGGTCAACTGTCCAATTGAGCATCTTCTATAAGATATTACAGGCTCTTGAAGCCATATACTACAACAAGTGACATCAATGTTTTTATTAGGGATCAAACTAGTGTATATGGGACCTGAGAACATAGAGAACTGTTAAAGGGTATAGTCTTAATTCAAACAATTAAATGAGAAAGACTCTAAGATATCCAAATCTACTGTACATATGAAATATGTGATTCTGGTACATAACTGTTGACACTAGGCAATCATGCACATATCTTAAAAGAACAGGACATCAAACTTCACAACTTACACAACTTGGCACAAATTTCATTAATAGGAATGAGAATATAGAAACCAGTTACTCTACAGGTAAAAGTGAACCCTCATTCTATAAATATAGACTCTACCTCACAGAAAAACACTATGAAATCATATCAACAGTACACAGAATTAGATGCTGCCAGGTGCTAAGAGATACCTGAATTTTTATCAATAAAGAAAAAACATGGACTCAGAAATGAGACTGGATTTCTCAACCATATTTATCCTCTCTGAACTAACCATAAATAGCTTCTTCACAATACAGTCTAAAATTCTGTACTTTGCTGGAATAAATCACACAGATATAGATCCCCACAGTATGAACATATTCTGAAAATTAACACTGTCCAGTTTACTGTGTTTTTTGTTGTGGTTTAAAATGTGAATTAGCAGTTCACATACAGTTTTAGTATTGTGCTGTATTAGCAGTCCTATCTATGCACGCACACACACACCCCCCCCTTTATTTTCAGTAAAATAGTTAGTTCCTTAGTTAAAAGCTATTTCTGGCACTTCATGCAGAAATTGCAAGCATCCTTCAAAGCTTACTTTCAAAAAAATCTGTCAATGAAGCATGCTTATGTTTTTTCATAATGAAATACCCCAAATTGTACTGAATTATGATGACTACTATTTATCTACTTTTAGGGAATAAAAGCAGAAGACAATTTATTAAAGCACAGGAGGAACTCCTGAACACTGGAAGGTCACAGCCTATGTGCTGAGCTGCTAAGCAAAAACATCTATGATGTTCCAGAGCTGCCATTTTTCTTCCTTGACAAAGACTCCATCTGCCACAGAGCCATTTACAGCCTCAGAGTCAGAATATCAATGATTTCCAACCATTCTGCAAGTCCGCTTTCACCTTGACATCACCTCTGTAATACATCTAAATCAGACGATACATGTAACCCCTCTCCAAGCTCTAAGCCCATGCTTTATTCAACTGACATGCATTTAAGCTGAGCTCTAACATACCATTTCTTTACTTCCTCTGAATTGTGCAAGAATATAAAAACTCCAAATTCTACATCCTTTTCATTGCTGTGCTTATTTTAAATAAATTACCTTTGGAAAACCTAAAAAGAAAACCTTTCAAATATTGACAAAACATGTAAAAGCAATCAGAAAACATCTGGTCATTTTAAAATCTGTGTTTACATAACGTACAGGCACACAATCTCAATTTCTTTTTTCTTTTCCAAATAAACAAAACATGACCAGTAAGATCCTTATTACAGACAACCATGCAGAATAAACTATCACAGCTTCACTGAAACCAACAAAACTACATTCAGCTCTGCATCTCTTGATGTATATGCAAACTGGTTTAAAAAAAAAAAAATTCCAGGTTAGAGCTGAGACAAAAAAGGAAAGAGAATCTTGCCTTGCTGAATGAATACCTAAAGAATTAGGTCCTCAGATAAAACAGATTATACATGGATAGATAAAACAATTTTTTATATATATATAGTTATGTATACACACACATATACGCACACATATGCTCTCCATCAAGTATGAGAATATACAATCCATCATCAGGCTCATCACAACACAACTTCAGTGAATGTATTCCGTGATAGCAACCTTTGGAGTCTTGAATTCAGGTAGATGTACTCTAGAGTAACTTTTGAGCGTGCAAACTTGCAGCTTGATTTTACAGTGAAACTGGACCACAGGAGAAACAATTTTGTATTACAAATATATATGTAAACACATACGACTGCACAGCTAGATGTCCAACTATTGCCATACGAACCCTCCATATGTTAAATATACAGGAGCAAAACATTTGAACACTAGACAAAACCTGAAAACAACTTTATGAAAATTTACTTCGTAACACCTGTAAAATACATATTTTACAACCTCAACTTTACCTCCCACCCTTTCTTCTCATTGCCTATGTCTTTACTTCTTCCTGTTACAGAAGTAATAGTGTCAGACACTTAATAAATTGAATCTGTTCTATTTCTACGTGCTCTCTGCCCACTATTCACTTCATTCAGGCTGCTTTTAATATTCCAAACATAAACACAATTTAAGCCAAGAATGTTTTTCTAAATCCAAATGGAAAAAATGTCTCTTCTTCCTCCAAAATACATTGCCCCCTAGAATTTCCCCTGGTAAATCACACTAGGGCTTGGGTAGACTGCAGTTAAAGGCAGAACTAGTTCAGGCATTACCTTTCTGCTTGCCTTAGAAAGGCAGGATCAGATACACACAGATACATATCCAACATGTTTATTTTATGACTTACAGGTATTCACCTGACACTCTCGTATCGCATCCCTCACCCAAAAAAACCCAAAACCAAACAACAACAACAAAAAAAACCCACCACCAAACTTGCTCAATTTTCCACCTGCTATCAATATACATTTCAGTCATTTCTTATCTCATCTGCAATTCAACTACCCCTACCCATCTCCTCATTGCCACTAGCTAATTACTTTGGTTTTTTAGTGGTGTTAAAGTGGGTTGGCAAACTATAGAATAAAAGGGAGCACCCGCATGAAACATATTTGTCTCAAGTCAAATATGGACCAGCACTTCCTCTTGTTCACTATTTTTTGCACCTAAGAATCAAACCTGAAGAAGGGCACCAAGCTGCATCCAAATTTAAGACAATTGTTCCCAAACTGAGGGAAACCAGGCCCAACAGAAAAGCAAAGGAACACATCTTTGAGAGGATGTACTACAATGCAGCAGAGCCAAGGAGGTGACCAAGATAAGGTATTCAGGCATGGCCAGATCTGGGAGACAGCACTACCCTAAGAAAGATCTCACTGAGGATGTGGAAGGGCAGTGGAAAAAACAAGAGTCAATCACTGTAAGAAATCCAGTATCTCTCAGTCTTACACAACTGCAGCTGTCTTCCACCACATATACCCTGCTATGAAGCACTGACTTGACTCAACAATTCCTTGATGCTACTGCCTCTTTCTAATTCTACCTTCCTCTAAAAGTTCTAGGAGGAAAGAGACAAAGGGGAAGAAAAGGAAAATAATTAAAAACTTTCTAGTTCAGATAGAATCATACGGTTGTTTAGATTGCAAAGAGGTCATCTGGTCCCATTAGATTACAGAGGTCATCCAGTCCCATCTCCTGCTCAAAGCACGGTTAACTTCGAAGCTACATCAAGGCTCAGAGCCTTGTCCAGTAAACAAGATGCAGATTTTGCAGGCTCTCTGAGCACCCATTTCAGTGTTTCATAGAACCACAGACTGGTCTGGGTTGGAAGGGACCTTCAAAGATCATCTAGTCCAACATATCCCTGCCATGGTCAGGGACGTCTTTTACTAGGTCAGGTTGCTCAAAGCCCTATACAACCAGACTTCAACCACTTCAAATGATGGGGCATCCACAACTTCTCTGGGCAAACCTGTTACAGTGTCTCACCACCCTCATCGTAAAGAATTTCTTCCTTATGTGCAATCAAAACCTACCCTCTTCCAGTTTAAAACCATTACCCTTTGCCCTGTCACCAGCCCTGGTAAAAAGTCTCTCTCCGTCTATCTTATGAGTCTCCCTTTACGTATTGAAAGGCTGCAATCACATCTCCCTGGAGCCTTCTCTTCTCCAGGCTGAACACCCCAACTTTCTCAGCCTTTCTTCACAAGAGAGGGGTTCAATCCCTCTGACCATTTTCATGGCTGTCCTCTGGACCTGCTCAAACAGGTCCGTGTCTTTCCTGTGCTAAGGACCCCAGAGCTGGACGCAGTACTCCAGAGCAGAGTAGAGGG
>VYZW01060155.1:35399-48537 GCA_013401315.1 Balaeniceps rex
CCGGGGTCTTCCGGTTCGGTGAGGAAAACGAGAGCGGGAGGCGGGGAGGGTGCCGGCACGTCCGTGTGCCCGCCCGGGAGGCAGGCTGGCTGGCCGACTGGCCTGTCGGCGCTCCGTGCTCGGCAGCGTCCGAGCCCGCGGCCGGGGGCGGGGGCGAGGCCGGCCCTTCGGGTCGCCCTGCGGGTGAAGGGCCTCGCCGTGCCGGGGGTGGAAAGCTGGGGAAAGTAAAGCTGGCTGCGCGGGGGTTGGTTATTTCTACGGAGGCTCTGCTTAAAGCATCCTGTCCTGTTTCTTAAACTGTCCTCTGCTGCGTTCAAACGTTAATAACGCACCCAGTTAAATGCCGAAATCATGAGGAATAGCTTGGTAAGCCTTTCGGAGAGCAGCTTTTCAACCAACATGGTAAAAGAGTTTGAAGTATGTTACATCAATGGGTGAATCCTCAAACAAGCTTTTTGAGGCTTTAAAAATAATTAAAATAGCCTGTGACAAAATAAGCCTCTTTTTGCAGAAATTCAGGATGCTTCTTGTTACTCAGTGATTCGGATTGGGACTGACTTAAATAGTAGTTTGTCATAACAGTAAAACTGAAACAAAGAAGCAAAACCCACCTTTGAATCCTGACTATAAATACACTGTTTCAGGTCAAAATAAACAATTTTGGAAATTAGAGCCTTTGCAAATGGATGCGTAGAGATAGAAGGCTTTTCCCAAAACAAAGGTTGGCACTGTGTTTTAAACAGAGTAATGCAATGAACCTAATGAAATAATAATTTACCGGAGAGCATTAATCAGTAATTTTGAATGAAATTTGAACTTAAGTGCTTAGTCAAGTAACAGGAAGGCAGTGTGGGTACTAAAGCCAGTAGAGGTAAAAGTAACTAGTTTTGTGAACATCAAGACTAATGAAGCCATCTTCTTGGTATCTCTCATGTGAATTAATTGGTATTTAGTACAGTTGAGTATCTGAACTTTTCACTTGGTTATGGCACTTTACCAAGGTCTTATTTTCACACGATGTGTAAGGACTTAATACTTTTGAGATGCTCTCTTTTTGCCTAGTGAGGCTGCAGCTGGCAAACAAGTTCAAAAGTTGCGAGGGAAGAGCAGACATACTCATGACCGTGTACAATTTATCACAGAAAAGCTAACGGGGTGAATTATTAACATTTCATCAAATCAGAAGGTACAATGTAAGGAACAAATTGTCCTAAGGAAAGCAAGAAAAAATTGATAATCTGTAACTGCGATTACTGAAAATACAATAATTAATACAAAATAACTGCCTGTGTGACTATATTCTTGCGAGTAGTAATTACTGTCAAGTAGAACAACAGCTTTTTGTGGTTAATGTGGCGTACAGCTTCCTGAAGCTATACTATGGGAAGTGGCAGTTTGATAAGAAAAGAGAGATTAAGAACGTTGAAGCATCTGGGTGAGCAGTGACACTTAGAAGGGTATTGCTAATGATTTTTGACTGTAAAGGAACTGTAAAATTCCTTACTTCTGTTTTCATTGGCACACAGCTGCCAGCATTTCATGTTTGGTGTATTCAGTACCTGCTTGTACACTCTTCTGTCCAAGAAGACTCTCTTGCAGAATTAAAATATACACACAGAGGTGCAAATGCTCATAGCAGTATCGTATCTTTATGCTGATCACTAGCCTTCTGCATGATCTTGTTATTCAGAGGTTTCTGTTGATCTCCTATAGCATCAGGAAGATTTTTTTCCTCCCATTCCACAGATAACTCTAAACTGAAGAAGAATGTTAGATAAGAGGGGCTATTTCTTCTAGTGATCAGAGAATCTTTTTTCTTATATTCCTGCCTGATACCTCTGATCACATACTTAAAATCTGATTGTCATGCGTGGTTTTGGAGTAAGCAGCCTTTCAGATCAAGTTAGCAGAAAGCAGTAGGCCTGGCTTTCCTACTGGGGTCACCTGAAGACAATTCAGGTATGGGCTATGTGTTCCATTGAAGAAGCTTGGGACAGCTTGGTGTGACATATTCTAGAGACAGTAATGCTTAATTTGGTTTAAATTTGCCAGGGTGACTGTTGCAGCAAATGATATGATGATGATCGCTTCTGATTTGAAATGTAATGAAAACTGAAGCAAATATTTAAAATGTCGTTTTGCGAAAGATGACGGAGAGAAAAGCAAACAATGTGGGGAGGTGAATGTGCATGGGAATGGCTTGTCATTTTTTAATCTGCTCAATTGTTTTAGAGTTACATGTTTGGTACATTTTAAGGGTATGCAGTAATCCACAAGAAGATAAATATCGTTGGGTTTTTTTGTAGGAGGAAAAGAAACAAGGCAGAAAAAGAATTCAACAATGAGAAAGGAGCAAGTTTGTAAGGCAAAGGCAAAGAAGAAAAGCCAGAAAAAACAGAAGGAATAAAACCAGAAGTTACATAATAAAGGCAAGAGGTATGAGACAGAGCCCACAGCAGTAGGTTGGAGTCTTTCCACTTGGATCAGGCTTATTTAAAATAGAAAATAAAAAAATCCTTCCTCGTGGCAAGAATCACATTTGCCCTCACTCCAAACTGTCCTAATTAACTGCTTGCCGAGACTATGGCTAAACTAAATTTAAATTACACTGCATATGATAAATCGTTGTATTAGAAGAATGCCACCGATTAATGAGCCCTGCTTGGAAAATAAATGCATATTTTTACTGTGCATTTTGTTTCTATAAATACCTTTGCATTAATGCAGTCACAGCTGTTTCGCTGGCCTGATTCATTCAATACCACAGTGACTCTGCTATTTGACAGAAAGAAACACGGTCAAGGTGATAAGCAGAAGCAGCAATGAAACAATTACACAAGAAGAGGATTCAGTCTGTAGTCTCCTAATTTCTAAAAGAACTGTTCGTAGCAGGGAGAAGAGATGTTGAGTAAAAGAGGTATTATTAATATGAAAGAATGAGTGACTCCTACTTAAAGCAACCAGTAATATAGCCCTATATTTTTCACTTCCTATATCGTGGCTGAATAAGCCATTTTAAATCCCCCTTCACCTGTGCCAAATTCAGTGCTATAGTTTGCTGAGTTTAAGCTGTCTGTTCTATTGACAAATTTATTCACAGTTTTTGTCTGAATTAGTCATAAAGTCATCTGTTATACTGCTAATAGGCCATGACATTTCTTGTATGAAAAAAGTATAAATAATAATTGCAGGCTTAGAGGGCTCAACCTTATTCTGTTGGTGTTCCTGAGCTATGTTATTCATATGTTGATCGTTCTAACTGAATTACAGCTGTCCATTAGGTTATGTACCTTTCTCATAAATAAGTGAGTTTCACTTGATCATTAAGGGACAGCCCATTCTCCAACCAGAGGAGAAAAGTATTTTTATGACTTAATAAATTGCAATGAAAAGAGGTAGGGAATTCTCAGGATATGTTAAAAAATAATATGTTAAAAACTCTCTGAGGTAGTCTAAGATTTTCAATAGAAAACTTTTGCATTTAGAATTTTAAGGTTTTTGCTTGTCCAGGTGATATTTTTTCCAGGCATGGTGAGTGAACTAAGCACCTTGCTAGCCAGTAGAAAAGGTGTTTCCACCAGCAGACTTTGTGTTCAAAAATGTGCCTTGGGTGAACTTAGGGCAAAGAGGGTGAAGAACAGGTTTTGCTGTTTGTTTTCTTGATTATCAAGTTGACACTTGAACTGCTGATCAGCTTTCTGGTTTCTAATGGGGTTAGTACAGAGAATCAACATCCAGCCATTTGCATTTGTCAACCAAAATTCGTCAACCGCTTGTAGAAAAACAGATCAGATGTTTTGGGAAGAGGTGGAGAAAAGAGAAGGTGAAGAGTGTCTCAGTTATCCAAACCTAAACAACTGCATTGACTGTGGTGGTGTTCCACTTATAGCTAGTTGAATCTGCGGCAAAGAAAGGTGTATCTGAGTTGGTTATTCTTAAGGAGGAATTCTCTCTCTCCTATTTGTTTATTTAAACAATACTTTCATGGCAGTAGTCACCTGCTATTAGATTTGTGCGTTCTTATATACACTGAGAACATTTTCTAAATAGTAGGTGATAGTGACAAATGGAAAGCAGCCATTTGTTGGAGAGGCATTTGGGAGGATGTAATTATCCGGAATATAAGGGACACGAAGAACTTGAGCCAGGTGAAGCATGTCTAGTTCAGGCAAAGCTAAAGTTGAAGTGAAGTTTGGTTTAAAATCGCTAAGGGAAAATGTAGGCTATCTGTTATAAAGTCTAGGTCAAAAGCTTGTTCTCCTTGCTCTCAGCTGATTTGTATTGACCTCCCCAGTGAGTAACTCAAATAGCATTTGGCCTTTGGATCAGTAGTATAGCCCAGTAGTCTGGGATTTTTTACAGCATTGCTTGGATTTTGCAGGTCTTACTGCAGATTTAGCCAGGTCTGATTCAGCTAAATTGATCCCTGTGAGTGTAATTACAGCTGAGAATGCAGCAAACTTCTCAGAGCAAGATTTTGCATCTGGTGATTAGATTTTGCATAAACTATGAAGATTATTTGGAATTTAAGTGAGGCCTTTTGTCACGTCACTATGCACCAGCACAGGAATGTGTGGATTTGTCTGCTACAGCATGAGAGGCTCAGAAGAAAAGAGCAAACATTTCTTTGTGCACCTGTAACAGTTATAATGCGTATTCTTGGAAGGACAATCAGAAACTAGCTTTGAAAGATCTTTAAACTGGAAGTCATACCCTCCAGATGGATTGAGAGCAACTGGTGGAGCTCAAATAGTGCAAAACACAGGTTGGCTACAGATAAAGACTACTACAAACCAGGATCAGTAGTATTTCAGTTATCTTGGATAAAAATAAAATCTTTATTAGGGTGGCCGCAAGAGAATGAGGCTTAGTCAGCCATTTCCAGCACTTGCCTTCATACCTGCTACTGAAATCAGCAAGAAAAATAAAAAGGAGAAGGTACTTTCTTTCCTGCCTGTGTACTGCATGCTCTTTTTCAGAGACTTAATTTTTTTAGCAAAAAGGGGAAAGCATCAAAATGGTCTCTAGCCTACAATTGCCTTTGGTAAAACTGCTGTACAGGCTGCAGCAAAACTAGTGATATTAAATGAGCTATCTGAATTGAAAAAATTGCTGGTCAGAGTTTTGCTTGGTTGTTTAAAAAAGAAAAACCTGTATTGGTCATAAATTAGGATGTTCTTAAGCTTGGAGAATGTGCAGATATGAACAGAAATAGCAATGCAATTAATAGGTTGTCCTGATGGATCATACTTTGCTGTAAGTGACTTAGCAGCTTTCCAGAATCAACCTGGAATATTCATACCAAATCGGCCACCATCCATAGCTGTTTACCCCAAATGCCATGTCTGAACTAGCCTTGCTTTACCTTCACACTTTCTAATATAATCATTTTATGACTTTTCCACATTAGAAAAGAAAATAAATTGTCCAAGGAGCAGCAGAATACACAATGCCTAATTCTGGAGATTTGTTTCCTTTGTCTCCGAAACCCCTCTCCCACTTCTGCTTCAGTAGCCTCCCACCTTCTACTGAGTGTTGTGATCATCCCTGTGCGATGTTGAGATAACGCATACTGTCTGGTTAGTGCAGAGCGGTAAGGCTGGTATGTTCTGGCATGGCTGGCCAGCACATACTTGCTGATTAGTCATCCTGTTGGCAAATTAAAGAACTGAGTCCTCTCTAATGAACTTTGTATCTTCAGTTATAAATAAATACCACCCAAGTTTATTTAACATATGAAATGTACTGCAGCCTTCAGAGACTTTTACTTAGTCATTCCAGAAATAAAATAGAGAAGCGTCACTTAGCTGTATTTAACATAATTTAAAAACTGAAAGCACCTGCAGGAAATAGGTAAACAATAGCTAGTATTGTTTAAAAAAACCCTATTAAGGTTTTTTTAACCCTATTAAGGGTTCCCTGTAGGAGACCTTTTCAGTACAGAGCACTTGCTTAGGGATCTCTTGCAGCTAGTTTCAGTCTGACTGAAGTATAGGGGCAAGGCAGCAAATAAGATGAGTAGTATTCTCTTCAAAATTACAAATTTCATACAATCATAGAATGCTTTGGGTTGGAAGGGACCTTTAGAGGTCATCTGGTCCAACCCCCCTGCAGTGAGCAGGGACATCTTTAACTAGATCAGGCTGCTCAGAGCCCCATCCAACCTGACCTTGAATGTTTCCAGGGATGGGGCCTCCACTACCTCTCTGGGCAACCCGTTCCAGTGTTTCACCACCCTCATTGTAAAAAATTTTTTCCTTATATCTAGCCTAAATCTACCCTCCTTTAGTTTAAAACCATTACCCCTTGTCCTGTCACAACAGGCCTTGCTAAAAAGATTGTCCCCATCTTTCCTATAGGCCCCCTTTAAGTACTGAAAGGCCGCAATAAGGTCTCCCCGCAGCCTTCTCTTCTCCAGGCTGAACAGCCCCAACTCTCTCAGCCTGTCCTCGTAGGAGAGGTGCTCCAGCCCTCGGATCATTTTTGTGGCCCTCTTCTGGACCTGCTCCAACAGGTCCACATCCTTCTTGTGCTGAGGGCGCCAGAGCTGGACATAGTACTCCAGGTGAGGTCTCACCAGAGCCGAGTAGAGGGGCAGAATCACCTTCCTCGACCTGCTGGCCACACTTTTGATGCAGCCCAGGATGTGGTTGGCCTTCTGGGCCGCAAGCGCACCTTATTGGCTCATGTCCAGCTTTTCATCCATCAGTACCCCCGAATGCTTCTCTGCAGGGCTGCTCTCAGTCCCTTCATCCCCCAGCCTGTATTGATATCAGGGGTTGTCCTGACCTGGGTGCAGGACCTTGCACTTGGCCTTGTTGAACCTCATGAGGTTCACACAGGCCCACCTCTCCAGCTTGTCCAGGTCTCTTTGGATGACATCCCGTCCTTCTGGCAGTAAACCAGAATTGATCAGATGCCAGAACTCACTCATGCTTATGTCTTTGCAAGTCATTCTGGGGGCATATCCTGCAACACGAGCTCGCACACCTCCTGAGACTTTTTCCCAGCCTACGGAGACTACTTCTGCCAAGGATGAACACATACACACAAAAAAGCAAGATGTGACTTCTTAGTATAGAGACAAAGTCTTGGATATATCAGCTAGTGCTAGCATTTCCAGGACTCTCACCTGCTCCCTCATTTTACAAGGTAAAAGTATATAACTTGAGGTTGCTGTTTTCATGAAGTAAATTTTATTTCTATTTTTCTCTAAGCCTATTTAACTTTTCCGTGATACATGTAGCAGTTGAAGAAATGTAACTTAATCATAGGATCTTGGCACACTGTCCACCCTATATTCATTAGGCAAGTGAATTTCAGAGTTAAAATGTTCTGTGTTGTATTCATTAATCTTTGGAGCTTGATGATATGAGTAGGACATGGACAGATCTGAGTGGAGTTGGCCTAAAACTCACTGTATTTCATGACTCCTTTGAGATAGATAATGAACATTCTCCTGCATGTTTTCTGTCTGGTTAGATTTTTGTGCATGACTGTAAATAGCGTATTTGGTTTTTGGTTTTTGGTTTTTGTTTTTTTTTTTTAAATTCTTCTGTGTATTTCACTGTAATAGTTTCAGAAATTTCTGTTAAAAAAATTATACTGGACTGATAAGATTTGTACCTGGTTGCACTTACTGACAAGTAAAACCCAATTTCTTGCCAAACTTTTCAAATTGAAAGAGCAATTGCTTCATTTATTTGGAGTAGCTGGATATGCTAACTCTTGTTTAGGTGCAGCCTAACTTAAGAAAACACTTGGCTGTACTGAACGTTCAGTGCCACAATATATACACTTACTGTATTATTATTAATCTTATGCCCCCCTCAGTGAGGGATGGGGATACATATTTGGTAATCAAAAGAATAAAGTCTGTGACATAGAAATGTGTGATTTCTTTTGCTTGATGTGACACAGCAAAAGCAGGTGGAGCAGGCACCTCTTTCCCAGAAAAAAGGTGCTTTATTTATCTGTTATTCTCTGTAATAGTACTTCCAGAGAGGACATTTATTGCCCCTGTTGAAATCTGCAAAACAATGGCAGCAGTGTCTTTGACTAAATGCATGTAATTAATATTTGCTGTGATAAAATATGTAAATATAAAAAATATTATGGGCATGTGTATTAAGCAGTCTGAACTGGGCAGGAACAAAGGCTAAGTCCAAAAGCCAGCCGAGGCAGGGAGTGGGAGCCAGAGGTGTTTGATTTGAATGGAATGGGAACAGGGAGCCAGAATACGCGTGTTTGCTAAGAGCCTGTTTGCAGAAGGTCTTTGTGGGGCGTTGAGTAGCCAGCTGCCAGTTCCATCTGGCAGGTATAAGCAAGCACCTTCCTCTGGTGAGCAGGTAGTAATAATTCACCTTACAATTTGAGTGTCCTGTAGGTGTGGTGGTCATGATAGTGTATCCTGTAGATTCTGAGGAGAGACTTTCTTTGCAGTGGAAGTGCGCCATCATCCTGATGAAAAGTTTTCTGGTTTGTGGATATAGAAAATCAGTTGTATTGAAGGGTTGTCATTCACTATTAATAATTCAAATGACTGTGAACTTCAAGACTGCTTCTTTTTTCATCTGATTAGTCAAGCTGGTCAAGTTTAAGACTAAATCCAGGAAGGCTGACATTTAAAATAGCAAGTTAAAAAAAAATTGAAAAGGACTTGAAGCAGAATCTACCAACATTACACATGCTAAAGTTACTTCATTTCTGAGGGCCTTCAGCTTCCCTTCCCTCGCTTTACGTGTAGTGGAGGCAGGAATTCTGTATATTATACAGTCAAGAATAGAAGACTGGCATTCAGAGCGTGAGTGGGTCCCAGATCCACAAGCTGACAGATCCCTGTCAGGATTGAAGTTATTGTTTCTCATCAGTTAAGATGCTGACTTCATTTGCCTGTATGTTAAATTTTAGAATAAGTACTGGTGTACTTTCTTCCATGCTCTCCTTTCTTCTTCACATTCCACCTTTTGCCCACAAAAAAAATTAACCCATGGTGAGGACTGGTGCACTGTAATTAATAGGATGGTACTGTTTCCTAGTACTCCTTGACTGTCCGTATATGGTCCTCTATGCTGCCTTACAGTATGAGTTCCTTTGTGGGGGGAGCCCATCTTTTATTGTGATTGTATAGTTCCTGTTGTTAGCTGCTACAGCAGTACGGGTGAGAAATAACTGAATGGAGTAATGCCAGTGACAGAATCTGGCCTGTGTTGTTGCTTCTCTGTTTTCTACATGAAATTCATAAGCATAGTTCCTGTAATGGCTCCAGGATAGTATCAAGTGGCACATAGAGCTGGATCACACCAACTGTAACTTTCTTGGTTTCAGTAAAACCTTACTGATTTACCTCTATAAAGTCTCTGGCCATAGCTTTGTAGCCTTCAAATTATGTTAGCTGTTTTGGAATGTACTCTCCTGTGGAGTCCAAGAGAAAACTATCATTAAATCTTCCTTTAGGGTAAAGACTTACAGTTCTGATGCTTTTTCCTCAAAGTTCTTACTATGTGTTTCTCTAATACAAACTCAAAACCCTTCATTTGTTAGTGGTAAAATTTGCACTGACTTCCATTTGTGAAGTCATTCTTTATATTTCTGATTTTATCAGGCCATTACTTTCTTTGTAATAAGCTGGTTTACAAATTGTGCCATTATCTGTTGCCAATAGGTGAAAAGTGATGGTGCGAAGGTCTAGTTACACTGCACTGTGAGACTTAAATGCAGATGTACAGGAAGATGGTAATATGAACCTACAACACCTATCACAACACATTAACTGAACTAGTCAAGTGTTAAGCTTAATGTTGAAAAGAAGATATCTTATTTCAAGAACCTGTTTGCTTTACTCATGACTGGGTACTAAAATGGCATGAATGTTAATTTAGAAAAACAGCCTGTGAACCTTTTGCATACTGGTACGTTTGGAACAAAATATTTTATTAATGGGAAGGTATTTGGACTTTGGGATGCAGTGGAGAAGAAGGATGGGGATGCAGGGAACTAATAGGCAAGAAAAGGTGATAAGAGTAGAGTTAGGGAATGTTATGTGCTTAGGCGGGTGAACATGATCCAAAAAGAATTTGGAATGCTCAAACCCATATCAAACCCAAATACACATTACTAAATGGATTTAATTGGTCTTAATTACATTTTTACAAAATCTAAGGGTAAGTTGGAATGTGTGCATCATGTGGAAGTTACCAGAAGAATACAAGGTAGCAGAGAGTTCCTAACTCCAAGAACTTGCTCTGCATGGGGAGGACAGGTGGTAAGAACTAAGAAAAGAAGTAGAACATACCCACACCCGAGATTAATGTTATGCTAGCAAGCACAGTGTGTCCAACAGGATCTTGGGGGAGAGTTGGTTGTTGTTTGAAAGGGGAAAACACCGAGACATTAAAGGGAGTGTGGGAGCCAAAGAAGTAGCACCTGACAAGTTCACAGGCAGTGAAGCTGGGGAGAAACTTAGATTGATGGCACTGTGCTTAGTTAACCCAAACAAAAGTATTAATGACCATTTAATGTTCCATTAGACAAATAGACCCATCAGACACCTGGCTGGCGGGTATTGCTATGACAAAAAGGTAAGAGAGGTATTTGTCTGCCTATTCCAGAAGTCCATGGTGTTTCTCATCATAATTTTATCTCACAAATTAGAGCAGCCTAGGGGTGGTGGGTTAGCCCCACAAGCAGAGCTGAGTCCATGTTTTGAATCTCTATTTATGTAGGTCCTCCATTTGTAGTATTGTGTGTATATATATATATATTTGTGTATTAAAGTCTTTCTATAAACAGACTGTGGATAAACATTTTATCATAGATCTTCACAAGTTTTTAAACTGATGGTAAAGTATGCATTTTGACCTACAAATAAATACATATCCCAAGGTGTGTCTGGGAATGTTTCCCATCCCATGCTAGCATGTACTGCCAAAGGAGGAGCTTGACTTAAGGCATTATTGGGGTAAGAAGAGAAAGTGGCAGGTAAAGTATTTTCCATTTTTTTTCCCTACCAAGGTCTGTATCTGAGCATCCTGGACTGATTGCAAAGCTGGTCCTTCTGCTCACCCCTGTGACTGTGAGAAGCTGAATTTTTAGTGGGGGTTGCCAGTGGCAATACAGAAGCTACAAGGAGTGGGAGGGTCTGTTTACTTTATGTTGTAACTGAATTATCTGATTTGGTCTGAGGAGGATTTATTATCTTGCTTATGTATTATGCATAGCTTTTAAAAGATTATCAGTGATGCCTCAGCATTGAAGGGTTGCTTTTAAATCATGTTATCTAGTAAGTAAAATAAAAATAAATTATTTAAGAAATATATACACACAAGTTATAATCAAGAAAGTCTTTCATATTTTTTATATATTTGAATAACTTCATGATGCTGAGCTTATTTGCCTGAGAGTAAAGCTATGCATTTTTATTTTTTATAATGTGCTCATTTACAGTGTCTGGTGGACCATGAAAATTGGAAGCAAAACATTTAATGTAAATGAAATGACCTTGGAAGGCATCTGCATATTGAAGTATATAATAGGACTGTTTTCTTTTTTACCAAAGAAGCATATAATAATAAAAAGATAAGAGAACAGGATTTGGTATAGAGTCCGTTCTGTTGTGTACCTAATCTAGAAGTGCTGATAAACTACTACTCAAGGCAAAGGTTAAAAAACAGGCATCAAGATCTGTGATACACAGAGCCAGCTGCTCAGGACTGCATATGTGAGGAACATTCCTTTCTAATCTTTGTAGGTGATCAGGTTATGCCCTGACATGGGACCCTGGAAAGCTCATATTACCTTAAGCTGGCTCAGCAGTGACTGTTCTTGAGTTGCCAACTGATCATCCGGCCCCTTTAAAAAATCTTGCAATCCATATGTGGTATATTCATGTTATAGGGAATGTGATGTTACTATTATAAATCCCTCTTATGTTAAATTGGATGTCCTTTAGTTCGAAAGGTGATTTGTTACTTCTAATTCCACAAAACAGAAGTCTGTTTTCATTAGGAACTTCATAATTTTCTGGAAGCTTAACTTTCTTCCCCCAGACAGAGAGATTCTACTGTTTGATAGGTTTTGCTACAGGAAAATCTTGGGATTCCATTGGCTTTATCTTTGGTCTTTGCTCCTGTCAACCATTTACTTATTTTAAACGGAAATAACCAAAAGAACTCTAATGTTTTCAATAGACTTCTATATCAATGTTTAATCCTTCTGGACAGAAACATCAGAGCTGGGAGGGGAAGATTAGCTGTTTGACACCAAAGGCAAAGAGGAACAACCTACTGTGTCTAACATAATTTACATAAATTATCGCGTTATTTATTCCTAGTTCCACACAGTACTGTTTTCTTGCTGCTTTAGATGTTCTGGCTAGGCTAATATTTTGTACTAATGAGAGGACGAATACAAATTTTGTGCTTTGTTTCAGGGTTAGAGAGTCATCCTGACTTAACAGGCNTTCATAATTTTCTGGAAGCTTAACTTTCTTCCCCCAGACAGAGAGATTCTACTGTTTGATAGGTTTTGCTACAGGAAAATCTTGGGATTCCATTGGCTTTATCTTTGGTCTTTGCTCCTGTCAACCATTTACTTATTTTAAACGGAAATAACCAAAAGAACTCTAATGTTTTCAATAGACTTCTATATCAATGTTTAATCCTTCTGGACAGAAACATCAGAGCTGGGAGGGGAAGATTAGCTGTTTGACACCAAAGGCAAAGAGGAACAACCTACTGTGTCTAACATAATTTACATAAATTATCGCGTTATTTATTCCTAGTTCCACACAGTACTGTTTTCTTGCTGCTTTAGATGTTCTGGCTAGGCTAATATTTTGTACTAATGAGAGGACGAATACAAATTTTGTGCTTTGTTTCAGGGTTAGAGAGTCATCCTGACTTAACAGGCAGGGAATTGTGAATTGAGAATGGTATTTAAGATTGACAGGATGACCTACAAAGTTCCCTTCCAGCCAAAATTTTTCTGTCATTTTGAGGCAAGGGTATGGATTTCTGTCCAAGAAACTGCAAAAGCCTCTCTGAATAAACAAGAGTAACGCAATGGTAGCAGTCTAGCCGTCCTCTTGTTCAGAATCCTTCATCTGGAGGACAAAAGGTGTGGTCTGTGGGTCTGGAGG
>VYZW01060155.1:55691-73380 GCA_013401315.1 Balaeniceps rex
TTATCAGATGTGTGAATGTGCCATTTTGGCAAGGCGTCATTTTCCAGTTCATTGCTTTGGAATGCCATGTGAGAAATGTGCATTCGCATTACAAACCGCTTTAATGGGTAATTGGATAAGTGCAATTTAATGAGAGAAATGAAATTTTTAAAATCAATGTTTATGTAATTCATCTGTCAAGAAATTACCCTTATGCTATAACATAACATTAAGGGAGACAAAATAAAATAATGAGATGAATAAATTATCATGTACCGAACATTTGTGTTAGATATGCTCTTTCTTTTTTCCAGTTGTGGCTGTTAGTAATGCTTTTGCAAGAAAAGGAAATCGTGATGGGGCAAATGAAGGTTTAATAGAGACTTCCATTTTGCTTCAGTCCAGATTTTGACAATGGCTTCTTTGCTAGGGATGGCTAAGTTGTCTTCTGTCTTGGACTCAGAATGCCAGTGCTCAAATGCCCAAGTCCTGGTGTACACAACTTGACCCACAGCAGAGGGTCCTGAGGACTTCTGTTGTTGCTGAAGATGCTATGCTGATACGTTCAGGTTTCTGCTTAAGAATCAGCTCTATGGTTCTCTTAAGAAACATGGAAAATATTCTTGGACTTCCTGGGGATTAGAAAAAGGAGGAGACTTGTATTAATTTTGCCTGACTTTGGTGATCGGGGCTGCTTACATTCAAAGATCAGAAAAAGACTCTTGTCAGAAGGCAGAAGGTTTTATCAGAGACGATGATGAGTGGAGCTGCCTGCCTCCATGGACTGGCAATGGGGAGGCGCTGGTAGGGGGAGGTATTTGTCAGTCTGAGGGGTTGCTTTTGGATCTCAAAGTTAGAGGTTGTCTTACATTTCCGTTTGATCCTAAGAATGTTCTGTTGCTGCTGTTAGTTAAACATTAAATCACCTCTTTTCCAGAAGCAGTGTTTCCAGGTTTATTTCTGTTTTGTATAATGGCAGTCCTTTCGGCCAGTGTTTTGGGATTTGTACTAGGGACTGGTAAATGGAAAAGCGTGAACCAAAAAGCCAGCTTTCATACCTTACAAATGGAAACAGGCTTGTATCTGTTACAGGCTGAGAGCAGAGCGGGCCTCTCTAGGGGCTGATATCTACCTCACTATGTAGGAGAGTGTTGACAGTGCCCAGGTTGCACCCTGTAACTCTGTCCTGGGGCAAAACTCTCCTTTATGTGATTACTGGTTGCAGTTCCCAAAACTAATAAGATGAGTTAGTTGGAGCTTAGATCTGACATATGTAACTAAGAGCTTTAACAGACCACATGCATTCTTCACGGGGCAGGCACTGAAATCCCCAAGTTGCGTTTGCATTCACAGGTGCATTCTCTGTCATTCTGCAATAAAAATCTGTATGTAATATAAAACAGTGTTTAATCTGTCACCTTTTTTTTTCCCTCCAAGGAATTTTAACATCTCGTCTACTCTCAAGCATCTCACTGAGACCTGAGTCACTACCTAGTGAATTAGTCTATCTTTTGACTCTATGGCAAGAAATAAATCCTATTTATTCTAGCTGAGCATGTGTTTACATTTTAGGATGCCTACATAGCACAGCTTACTTTTTTAATAAGAGTAGGGTTGAAGTGTTATTTATTTTGGAAAAATATCTTGCTCAAGACTATTGATCAAGAACATTTTTGATATATTAATACGAATGCCTTTAGGGTTGGTTAACATAAATATTCACCTTTACTGCTGACAAAATGTGGAGCTTTGCATAAAAACATTATATTGCTATTAAAGAGTCTCTAAAAACAAAAGGGGAATTAACTGTTTTGTGTTTCACAGTCTGTTTAGAAAAAATGTCAAAACACTGTAATGCAAGTTATATCTTTCTCCATACAGAGCTGTTATTTGTGGTAAGGGCGGAATTATTGTTGGTTGTTTTCAAAAATATGTTAGAATTTATTATCCTCTTTGTATCCTAATTATTAGATATGTTTCATATATCTAGCACTTCTTTTGTGTTAATTTTTCAGTTTGTACTAGTTACTTGATTTTGAAGTTTTTGAAAGTAGTTCTAACCACGCTGGTTTTCTGCTGTGAATATGTTTTTTTGTCACTAAGGAAGAGAAACAAATAATTCAAATTTTAAAAGTTGCACATTTGCAATTATAATTCCATAAACCCACTCATTTGTATCCAAACTATTCCAGAGTAGGGGTTAGAAAACTTCCTGAAGTTTCTCTGAAGAGACTTCTACTCAACAGTAATGCTCAATTTGTGTCTGAGGAAAGGTATGATTCCCTCTTTGCTGGTTTTAGCTCCTGCTGAGTGCAGCAAGGTTGCAGACTCGGTTGCTCACGAAGTTGGCTCCAGAAGCATAACTGTGACTCAGTTCCTGCCCAGGTTCAGTGGATGGGTAAGAGCCTCCCACCACCTTGGGGAGGAAGCAAACACTAGGTGAAGTGTTGGTGATGCCTTGCTGTTGAAGCACAGAGACCATAACACCGTGACCGTAACAGTGGTGTACTGCTGCCGTCATGTAGTGCAACACCGCAGCATTAACTGGAAAGCACTAATTTCAGTGATAGTTCTGACAAAAACCTCCGTCCAAGTCTTCCTGCCTCTCCTAAACAGGCAGCACCAAGGGAAAAGAGTGCTCCCGGCTCCTGCTGAGTGATTCAGCTTTTTTTCAGTGTCTGTCCTCAGTGCTATGCAGGCAGAGAGCTCATTAATATGTGTCTTTTTGTAGCGTTGTTTGCCCTTTTCCCAGTGGTACAAGTAACATGCTGCTGCTTCCATGACTTTTACCAATCCTCGATCTATGCTTAAGTTTAAAACTGCCTACGGCCTCCTCAATAGGGGGAAATTATTATGCAGTGACATAGTGAAATTAAAACTCAATAGTGCTTCTGGAATAATATCGTTAGGACTGCTTACTCCAGAACACAAATACATGCTCCAGTTCAGTGTTTGGTTACTTCAGAAAAGGGCATGCAGAGCCCTTCTGCGCTAGCTGTTGTGAAATGGCTTTTAACGCAGCATCTGGTTTTGGTCGAGCTTGCTGTGTGTTGCTGGTCCAAAGGGACTGTGGCCGCAGCCCTCTGGGAGGGAGTGCAGCTTTACCCTCATTTCACAATATTTTCTTTGGAAGTTCAAAGCACCCAACTGACACTGTCATTCACTTGTGCTGGTATTCCCCTGTCCTTTCTTAAAAACAGCTTCTTGTTCTACTAATTATTCCCAGTCTATTTTGGGAAACGTTATGTCCTCCTTTGATTTTTTTGATGGCAGTTGAAACTGTTAAAACTTTCTCTTTCTCTTTTTTTTTCTTTTTTTTTTAAAAAAAAAATCCTGTGAATGTCATTATCATCACAGATGAAGACAGCAGTTTAGGAAATACCTTGTAGCAATTTTCAGGTATGCTGTATTCTTCCTGGGGATTGAATTGCTCAGTCACTAGAAATAGAAATTTTGTATTAGGCTGACTACAAAGGACTAGAGCTAGTGAAATTCTCCTGGCTCCTGGCACCCTGGATGAAAGGATGTGGGAGTCCTGGAGAAATGCCCACAATTAGACAACATTGTCAGTCACTGGATATTTGAAGTTGTTTGGGACATGGAAACATTTCTGCTTTATTCTTACCTTTCAATGGAGGTTCTTTCAGTATCATGTAAAGATAGTTGCATAGTGCAAAAATATGATAACCTTAATAGACTGTTTGAAGATGGAAGGACTGTAATTGTAAGAGCTGTTAACATAGACATTTTTACAAGACTGTCAAATTATACAGTAGCAACTATGTTATGAACTAGGATGAGGGGTAAACAGCTAAAACATTAATACAATTGGCATGCATTTAAAATAAACATTAAAACTGAAAATATGTTAACCATCTGAAGTCTATGTAGTACTTGAAAATGTAATATGGTTTTCAATGTCATGTGCTTGACACAGTATACAGTATTTCTCAGGAGCAAAATTCCTGACCAGTCAAGCACATACCAAGGGAGAGATGTGTGAGACTATTTCAACGGTGTGCTATTTTTGCAATGTACTACAAAGCGGCATCTCACAAACACTCAGGTTTCACTGTATTCACATGAGGGTTACAAACCTGATTCTAGGAATGCTCTGGACTTTGAGTGTCATGTCCTATGTTTGCAGATTTGGCTTTAATCTGCTAGTATCTTTGAAATTTTACTAATTCACAGTGGTTAAAAAATACCATCTCCCAGTTGTATTATATGTTCCTCTGGAAAGCAGCTTCTTAGGAAGAATAACACAGGAATCTAACCCAGCAACTCTTGCAAGCGTTCTGAAAGGATAAACCCATATGAAGAAGAACTTGTGTTAATATCACATTTCTTCTCTGTAAAGGGGTAAGGAATTCAGGCAATATTCTTACTGCTCGTTAGAGGTCAGTAGTGAAGCACGACGGAAAGGAAGAGTTGAGCAGTCATTTAAAGAACTCGGTTCTCTTCTGTTTGAAAGTTATTTTACTGTATTTGAGACAAGGAAAAAAAAATCTGGTTTCCGGATGTGGAATTTAAATACATTATATTAAAGGATATTTCAGGTTAAAATGCATGAGGATATAGTTTCTGAACATTGGATTCAATATAGAAGTCATTAATTCCTTGGTAATATTTATGTTATAGTAGAGTATTCATCACCTGAATGCAAGCTGGATGATTTTGCAGGCAAAACCAACAGATTTAAATTACAAATTAAAGGTGTAATTATCTCAGTATGCCTCCAAACAGAGATACACTACATGAGAGAAAGTCACATTACTGCCTTAAGGACAGGGTGCGTGACTGTCATCTTCAGTTCTGACAAATCAGTGCTGCAGAGATATGGTGAGTACCGTCTAAAAGTTTTAGATTTTATGACCTCGGTTGCATTTTAATGTGGATGCCAAATGCGCAAACACGTGCAATACAACACCCACTTGGTCATCAGTGTCCCAAATGCACATCTGATCTTCCAGTTGCAATGTGCATCATTAAGACCTGTCTCCTTTAAGGCCCATTATGGCCCCAATCCAAACCTTACCACCTTAAGACTCCACTGCCTCCTACCGACTTTTTGTCAGGACCCTAAAATTGTAGTCCCTGAGAGACTAGCAGTTCATATCAGTGGAAATGGTGAAGCAGTTTAACAGTTTAAAAACAGTGCTTTTTAACATTCTTGAATAATTTACATAATCTGAAAAAATTAATTCCTCTGCAGACACCTAATTCCAGAGTGAAGAATTGCTGTGGTTTTCATTTCTGTCTTAGGGACAGAATTATTAACGCACTAACTCAAGTAAATTAGATATCATGCAAAGCTGGGTTATTTTTCAGGATTTAATAATGCAAAATCAATAGAAACATTTACTACATTCTGGTGCTTTCTGAACATGGTCTGAGACAGTTTCTCAAAAAACAGTTTTTCAGCACTCGGGCTACTGTGAACTGCTGATGAGGCGGTTCCTCGTAAGCATGAAATGCTCCCAGAGGCCTCTGCAGTTGAACATCCTCCTCTCCCTCCCCACACTTTAGGTTTTGCCCAAAGCTCCAACTGAACATTTCAGCCTTTACGTATGTCGTGGTTTAGCCCCAGTCGGCAACTAAGCACCACGCAGCCGCTCGCTCACCCTCCCCCTCCCCGGTGGGATGGGGGAGAGAATCGGAAGGGCAAGAGTAAGAAAACCCACGGGTTGAGATAAGAACAGTTTAATAATTGAAATAATAATAATAGTAATAATAATAATAATGATAATAATAATAATAATAATTGTAATGAAAAGGAGAACGAGAGAGACAAACAAAACCCAGGGAAAAGAAAACAAGTGATGCAACTGCTCACCACCCGCTGACCGACACCCAGCCAGTCCCCGAGCAGCGATCGCTGCCTCCCGGCTAACTCCCCTCGGTTTATATACTGAGCATGATGTCATATGGTATGGAATAGCCCTTTGGTCAATTTGGATCAACTATCTTGGGCTGTGCCCCCTCCCAACTTCTTGTGCACCTGGCAGAGCATGGGAAGCTGAAAAAGAAAGTCCTTGACTGGTGTAAGCGCTACTTAGCAACAACTAAAACATCAGTGTGTTATCAGCATTCTTCTCATACTAAATCCAAAACACAGCACTATGCCAGCTACTAGGAAGAAAAGTAACTCTAACTCAGCTGAAACCAGGACAACGTATAAGAATAAAAATCACAGTAAGTCAGGACAAACATGTACCTCGCTCTTGTGAAAGTTCAGGTCCTCATTTTATTTTTTGAAAAGTTTCTATGAGCTTTGAGGTAAAGATAGAATGGGTGCCCTTAAGAATCCAAAAATTCAGTCCTTTTCTTTTCCACCCCATTGTCTCAGCTTGGCAAGGAGCTGGGCTCCTTCCTATTGAAATCAAACAAATCCTTCTTAATGGCTTTTTCTGGAAGTTAGAATTACCTCTAAAAAAGGAATATTCCCTCAATCATTATCAGAGATATATACCCATCTCCATCCACTGTCCTTTCCAAGCTATCTGGCTGCCATCATGTTAATCTCAAGAGTAAAATTAATGGACTATCTTATTGTCATTTTTGTTTTTGAGAAAAGCATGGCTTGTGTTAAACATGGTACATAAAATTCCTAAAGAAATCAGGCATTCAAAACTGAATCTTGCTCTGATGGGCAGGATGGAGTTAACATTTATATTGAAGTACCAGGAAATCCATATTCTATTTACCATTCTCATAGGAGATAGTTTTGTTTACCAGTCCCAGGGACATCAACATTTTTAAAGTGAGGTGGTAAATGTCAATGAGGCAAGTCAATATCAACTGCATTTTCAAGAGAATCTCAGGGACTGTTTATGTATATTAGGTTGCTGGAGTTGGTCCTGTTCAGTGGAAGACAGCTCAAGATGAACGTTTAATTGTGGAAGAATCCTAGCAGGGAGCTAGATAAATAAACCAGAGAAAACTCTTTGGGATTTGACCCAATAGATGGGCCTCAAAGGTGGGAAGTAACTGTATATGCTTCTGGGGAAGTAGAGACCCCCTCCCCAGGAAAAATAGCTAGAATAAAATTCTTTAATTTTCTACTGTATGTAATGCAATCATAACACGTATTCTGAGGCAGTGAGAAAAGAAACCCTTTCAGGTATCATGCGATTCTGTCTTTCCTCCTCTCCTTTTCTCTTCCTTTCAAGCAGGTAATGGTGTAGTTGTGAGACTTTGGTAGGCTTTGCCTAGCTGGTCATTCCTGAACTGCATGACATACATGAAGTGCACTTAGACATTGAAAGGGCTTAACCTGTGCTCTTCTAATCAGCCTCTCAGTACATTGGGCACAATGTTTATAAGTATCTAAATACCTGATTGTCCCCAGCATGTCTCCAATTTTGTGGGCAGAACGTCTATGTGGTGCATGGGGAGGAACGACGGAGAAAGTTCTGATTCCAGGCTGCTTTGGGTATGCAGTCTAACTGTTTCTAGGTTAATTCAGCAAATACAAGGTCAGGTTTTCTGCTCCACTAGGTATGACCTGCATAGCCAGCTAGATTTAAGTTGGTTTGAATTGACATTTGGGTTCCCCTTTTCCAGGACTGCTGTGAGGAAGAAAAAGGAGAACAGCAGGTATAGCAGGGAAGGTGTTTCGTGTTCATCAGTGTCCTTGAATGACTCTTTTTTCTCTTCTCATTAGTACTTAGAAAAAGGAGTGGAAAGGCACAAAGATAGTTTAATATCATTCCTCAATCTTTATCATGTCATGCTGTTATTGCACATGCAAGAGAAGTGTCTACAGTGTAGTGTAGAGATTTCCAATATTGCTTTAATCTAGCTAACAGGGACAGTCCTAGCACTTGGCCGTGGCAGCATGGAGTTGCATTCGTTTAAATTGTGGAGGACATATATTCTGTATCTACCCTTATTTTCTAGTTTGAAGCATGAGGGAAAATTCTTCTAAACTAGGTTTCAACTTTCAGCATTTACAATAGAATTTGATCTTTTATCCTTATTTCTCTTTCAGTGAAGCAGCAGGGAAAACATGCCAGTCTGCCTGAGAATTTTAACTTTCAGCTACTGCTGCAGGTCGCACTAAAAACCACTCTGGCTTCCCAGGCAGTCTGGTTTTGGCTCGGTGCAGTTGTGCTGCTGCTCTCTCCAGGAAATGTTCCAGAGCGGTGGTCTAACATAGGAAGTGTGTTGCGGACCTAACTCGTCCTTGCCTTGTATTTTGCTGGCACTTCCATCTATATAAAATGATGTAAAACGTGCCAATGTGTTAAAACCCTCTGCACCAATGACAGGTTAGTTTTTCCCAAGTGATTTCACAATGTATGGCCCGACCCAGAGGCAAAACAAACCTCATGCAGAACAGGAACGGAAGGAAACCAGAAAATCCATTTAGGTATGTTCCTATTTGCATTATCTTGTAACTGTCTATGGTGGGATAAAATGTCTGAATAAAAGACCATTGAACATTTTTTGCCATTCTACATTCTTGCATGAATATTTTTATAGTTTCAGCACCACATCCTGCCTAACTTATGGGAAAACTGAAAACCTCAACACTTCTAAGTTTTGTAAGACACTATAGGTTTAGCAAATACTGTTTCTGTCTCTAGTTATATTTCTAAAACCCTGTCCAGATCTGTCTTAATTCCATCACCACTTTTTCATCTATTTTCAGGAAGGAAGGGAGTCAGGATATAGTACAAAGGAATACTTCTGGTTAGATGATAAAATAGTCATTATGTGAACGCTTTCTTTTCAAAACCACTCTACTGAGCATAAAGGTAGCGTTTCCCTTGTATCAGACTATACTCAGGCTTATGGTCAGTAAAAGCATATTGGGGAATAAGATGCTTTTGCCAAACTACAGTGGAGTTTTTTCCACTAATTATTTCAGTGATTTTTTTAAAATTCAGTATTTTTATTTCAAAAGATACTGACTTCACACCATTACTTGTCAGTCATCTGTACTGTAGCCCTGAAAAGTTTTGTTGATACATCTGTTATGTTCTCTGTGAAGCAGAGTGTTCATCTTGCTCATCCGTACCATCAACATCTTGTAGCATAGTGGTGACTGAACGATCATACCTTAGACTTAGATCAAATTTCATTGTTCCCTAAATCTCTGAAAAGAAGTTCTACTCCTGGAGTCTTTACTCAGGGATTTGGGGACAAAGGCTTTTAGAAAATGAAACTTTGGGGTGTTGAGAACCCACACACTGGCCAGAAATATGGGACAATGAAAAGTAATAGGTAGTTTTGGTTCAAAATCCTGTGTTAGAAAATGATCAGGAGCATACTAGAAATAGAATATAATGGCATTGTCACTTAATAGCCTTGCAGGTTTTATTTGTAACATTTACATTGCTAATAACTGCAAAGGGATTTGGGGCATAGTTATTTTTAGTCGACATGTTCATGATACAACTTGTATGTTACTGTCATGGTTTAGCCCCAGTCAGCAACTGAGCACCACGCAGCCACTCGCTCACCCTCACCCCACCCCCGGTGGGATGGGGGAGAGAATCAAAAGGGCAAGAGTAAGAAAACTCATGGGTTGAGATAAGAACAGTTTAATAATTGAAATAACATAATAATAATAATAATAGCAGTAATAAAATTCCAATGAAAAGGAGAACGAGAGAGAGAGAAACGAAACCCAGGAAAAACAAGTGATGCAACTGCTCACCACCCGCTGACCGACACCCAGCCAGTCCCCAAGCAGCGATTGCTGCCCCCCGGCCAACTCCTGCCAGTTTATATACTGAGCATGACGTCATATGGTATGGAATAGCCCTTTGGCCAGTTTGGATCAACTATCTTGGCTGTGCCCCCTCCCAGTTTCTCGTGCACCTGGCAGAGCATGGGAAGCTGAAAAAGTCCTTGACCAGTGTAAGCACTACTTAGCAACAACTAAAACATCAGTGTGTTATCAGCATTCTTCTCATACTAAATCCAAAACACAGCACTATGCCAGCTACTAGGAAGAAAAGTAACTCTAACCCAGCCAAAACCAGGACGGTTACAGTGGCCTTTTGCTGAATGAGGATTGCCATATCAGGCCATTGTTTCAAGTGAATGCAATGTTAAGTTTGTCTTGAGAAGTTGGTAAGTGATTATTTGGATTCTAAACAGCCAAGGTGATTGTAAGTGTACTTTAATGCCTAAACAGACATAGTAATAATGCCCCCCCAGTTTCAGAACTGCTCATAATTTTCATTTGTTATTTCATGCAACAGAGATTAATTGTAGAAAGACCAGAAAAGTGATTCTCAGCCGTCTGACTGGTTTCTGCAAAGCCAAAGCAGCTGGAGTGCTATTACCACATAATTCATCCAGAGGGCCCATTACCATTAGTCACACTAATGTCTGATCGCACCATTAGCTTAACGTTCGCTTAACGAACTCTCGATCAACATCCATTTAATTTTTCTTTCGTGAATAATTGTTTCTGTGAAGGACAGGTGGCTGGCTCTAGCCTTGACACAAGTCTGAGGGGGATGCTCCTTCCCCATTTCAGCTTCTGGTATAGGATTAAAGACGTTTTGCATATTCTGGTCTGTGGTAGAGACAGGTTGTACAAAAATGGGGCAAAATTAGTATATTAAAGAATAGCTTGAAAATCCCAAGTAATCGATAGTAAGTTATTGTGAGCTAACCTGTGGATAGTCCTTTCACAGATCCGTAACATGTAGAGAGTCTCTCTTCTATGGCTGTTGCATGACCCTCTCTGAAAGCTCAAAAAACACTTGTTCATCCTTGCCTCAAAGAAAGAAGCTGTAGAAAAAATGGAAAGGACAAAGTGCTGTGAAGCATTCATTGACAGGCCACGCAGCAAAGGTTGGATGGCATTTTGGTGAACAGAGCAAAGACTACTGCCTATAGAGTAATACGGATGCATCGGGCACACTATCCTGGGACTAATACTGGAGCAGGATAGTTCTGACTGAATGCTTGCTCAGATCAAAAATTGGCATCTACATCTAAGTGGATTTTTTAAAGTAAATTGTTCCCGGGTGCACAACCAAAGTGTTAACCAGCAATCCAGATGGGCAGTTTCTGATCGGTCCTGGGGGAATGTAATTGCTGGGTGATTTCATGGTTTCAACAGTGAAAAAGAAACAGCATTTGGCTCATCAAGCAGGGATAGACTAAAATCATATTACTACCAAACTATGATGATGTCAACCCAGACATACTGGAACATCCAACAACAAGGACCCATATATGAAATGCAACAGTTGGAAGTCCTTTGAGGTTTTCCTCTTGAACTATTGTTCAATTATGTGTGGGATAGTGGTAGACAATATAACTCCATGTGTTTGAGAAAGCAAGAAATTAAAGAATGCTAATATTCTTGCCCATTTCCATTTAAGCTGATCCTTCTAGTCTCGGGGCTTCACAGAGTTTCTAGAAAAGGATTTTTCTGGGATTGAGGAAGAAGGAAGTGGTGCTAAAAGAGGAACATTTCACAAATGCAATATTCCACCCTTCAGAGAGCAAGTATTTTGGGTTGTAGGTGATGACAGTGTCCCAGGATCATAAGTAGGGAGTGCGAACACATCATAGCAGTACTAAAGTAACTTAATACTATCAAATCAACAAGATCTTTTTATTAGGAAACATCTACATGAGCTTATGAGGTTCAGTCACCCTTATGCCAAGTTTCCTGCAGTGATCCGGACAAAGTTTTAGTTCTTAGCTCTGCTTGATACGTTTCTGCTCCTGACAGTTGTGCTTTAAACTGTTTTGCATGTGTTGTAGTTTAACCTGGCAGGCAGCTAAACATCACACAGCCGTTTGATCACTCTCCCCCTCCCCAGTGGGATGGGGGAGAGAATTGGAAAAAAAAAGTAAAATTCGTGGGTTGAGATAAAGACAGTTTAATAGGACAGAAAAGGAAGGGATGATAATAATAGTAATAATAATAATAATAATATTACACAAAATAAGTGATGCACAGCACCAGCAGTTGCGGTGCCAGCAGGAGTTGTGCTTCAGTACCAACCACTTCCGAAGCAGCTCAAACCCCTTCATATGCTGCCAATATCTCTTTCTCAGTTGGAGTATAGCAGGCCTGAGATCCCCTGTATCCCCAACTCCAAAACCCTAGGGGTCGACCTCGAGCCTCCCCTGGTGCTTTCTGCCAGAGGCTCCAGGTAGGGCCATTCTCCCCGGCTGCAGTGTAGAGCACATTTTTTACGTCTTGCCCTGCCCGGACCGGCCCAAGAGCTACTGCATGAACTATCTCCCATTTAATTTGTTCAAAGGCTTGTCGTTGCTCAGGGCCCCATTTGAAATCGTTCTTCTTCCGGGTCACTGGGTAACGAGGGCTTATAATCAAACTGTAATTTGGAATATGCATTCTCCAAAAACCCACAACGCCCAAGAAAGCTTGTGTTTCCTTTCTGCTGGTTGGTGGGGACATAGTTGTTATTTTGTTGATCACATCCATTGGGATCTGACGACGTCCATCTTGCCACTTTATTCCCAAGAACTGTATCTCCTGTGCAGGTCCCTTGACCTGACTCTGTTTTATGGCAAAAGCAGCTTTCAGCAGGATTTGGACTATTTTCTTCCCTTTCTCAAAAACCTCTTCTGCTGTATCACCCCACACGATGATGTCATCAATGGACTGCAGATGTTCTGGAGCTTCACCCTGTTCCAGTGCAGTCTGGATCAGCTCATGGCAAATGGTGGGGCTGTGTCTCCACCCCTGGGGCAATCGATTCCAGGTGTACTGAACACCCCTCCAAGTGAAAGCAAACTGTGGCCTGCACTCTGTCACCAAAGGAATTGAGAAGAAAGCATTGGCGATATCAATAGTGGCATACCACTTGGCTGCCTTTGACTCCAGTTCATATTGAAGTTCTAGCATGTCCGGCACGGCAGCGCTCAGTGGCGGCGTGACTTCATTCAGGCCACGATAGTCTACTGTTAGTCTCCACTCCCCATTAGACTTTCGCACTGGCCATATGGGACTGTTAAAGGGTGAGTGAGTCTTACTGATCACTCCTTGGCTCTCCAGTCAACGAATCAGCTTATGGATGGGAATCAGGGAGTCTCGGTTGGTGCGATATTGCCACCGGTGCACTGTTACGGTAGTGATCGGTACCTGTTGTTTTTCGACCCTTGGCAACCTCACTCCTTCAAGAGTCTGGGCAAGGTAGACAGCTGTTTAATTTCCTCTGCCTCCAAGGCAGCTATACCAAAAGCCCACTTATACCCTTTAGGGTCCTTGAAATACCCTCTCTTGAGGTAGTCTATGCCAAGGATGCACAGGGCCTCTGGGCCAGTCACAATGGGGTGCTTTTGCCACTCATTCCCAGTTAGGCTCACTTTGGCCTCCAATACAGTGAGTTGTTGGGATCCCCCTGTCACTCCAGAAATACAGATGGGTTCTGGCCCTTTGTAACTTGATGGCATTAGGGTACACTGTGCACCGGTGTCCACTAGAGCTTTATACTCCTGTGGGTATGATGTGCCAGGCCATCGAATCCACACAGTCCAGTAAATCCGGTTGTCCCTTTCCTCCACCTGGCTGAAGGCAGGACCCCTCTAAAACTGGGCATAGTATTTGTTACTCACTTCTTGTAAATATGAATCAGAAGTCCCTTTATTGAGATCAGGGGTAAGATCAGCCCTTCTACTCTGGGAGCCCTTCAGTCTGGGGAACTGCCCACTGGAAACTGGAGCAGCAATTTTCCTGGAAGAACCCCCTTTTGTGATTGTTTTTCCTTGCAACTCATGTACCCATGCCTCTAGGGTCGAGGTAGATTTTCCATCCCCTGTCACTGGGGTTTGAGTAGCTGCAGCGCGTGTCGCGGGGTTTTGAGTAACCGCATTGCCTGTTGTGGGGGTTTGAGTAGCCACAGTGCCTTTTGCTGGGGTTGGTGTAGTTGTAGTGCCTGTTGCTGAGGTCCGAGTAGCCACAGTGCCCATCGCGGGGGTCGGAGTGGCTACAGTGCCTGTCATGGGGGTTGATCTCTGGGTGATATTCTTAAATAGTTGTTTAACCCTAAACAAGACCAGAACCACATTCAGGAGACATAGCAGTAGGAGGATGCTGGTTTGAATATCTGAAGGATATTCAAAATTCTCAACAGATGTTGTAACTAGCTTGAAGGAGAAAGGGATGGTAAAGTGTCCCCCTCTGTCTCCCCAATAGATAGTTTCTCCAAAGAGAAGAGGTAAAAAGTGTAATTATTAACAGTTTCCGAGAAATGGCTCCTGAAGCTCCCGAAGTACGGGAATGACGGCAATGGTGAGTACAATCTCATGACCGATAATTTTATCATACCATAAACCAGAGTTACACAGTACAGCAAAGCGATAACTTTAATCCAGCTCTGAAAGGTGATAAACAGCACCACAGGGAGTGCATATGGCAAGTAAGGTGTTACATAGCACAGCTCTGAGAACAAGCACAACAACTCTGAGAGCAAATGAATCAACATTGCGACCAGTGACTATTAAACTAATATAATGAATGCTTATCACAAATTTGTTTAACACGCTCTGGTCAGATCTGTCATTATCTCGAACCCTTTGAGCGCCACGTTGGGTGCCAAAAAAGACTGTTGTGGTTTAACCTGGCAGGCAGCTATACACCACACAGCCATTCGCTCATTCTCCCCCTCCCCAGTGGGATGGGGGAGATAATTGGAAAAAAAAAATAAAATCCATGGGTTGAGATAAAGACAGTTTAATAGGACAGAAAAGGAAGGGAAATTCCCTGGTATTTCTGTGACTGACCCCTTTCTTATGGGAATCTCCTTATTTTCCCCAAGAAGAAGCCCTCTTAAAAGAAATATTCCATGTTAAAATACTATCTATCTATTGTGAAGTAGATTTTGAAGTGAAATTTGAGCTGTTTCTTTGTTTGGGCTCTAGGTTCGCATCCAAGCGTTCAAAAACTGCATTGGCTGTGCTTTCTGTTTGGAGACACCTATGGGAATAGTTAAGAGAGAGAAAACTTTCAAGTCAGAATTCATTTATCTTTCACAATCTTCATAACAAACTTATAGAGAAAATACAAACCCTTTTGCGATCTTATTTTTCTGCTCTGTGATTTCATTACTAGCCATAGAAATCTTTCAAATTCATGAAGGTAACAGATGACTGATTACTCAACGATGCAGCAGAATAAATCTCTTGTAACCATAATTAAAAAGCAAATGTGTTCCACACTACCCATGCAGTGGGCATTAAATGTATTACACAGAGGAAGCAGACACCTTATTGATTACCAGCAGTTACCTAATAAATTGAGATAATTAATTTCTGCTGAACATCTCATATACAGATGTAAGTTTAAACCTAGTAAAAATATTTTCAGAGTTCATCAGAAATTGCTAGCTTCTCTTGTTAACATTTTTAAAGTATTTTGTGGCTATGGTCTTATTGTCTTTTTCAAAGTCACTTCCAATTAAAATAGCCTTGAAAAAAATCCATTTCCACAAGTGAACATGTGTATTTCTCTTACAGCTAAAGAAAAGGTTTTGGCTGGAATCACAGCCTCCTGAAGTAAGACCCATTGGGAGCAACCAGTAAAAAATATGCCCCTGCTTTACAGGTTTCCTGACCTGTTTAACGCTGAAGTGATGAGGAAGTGAAGGAGGCAAAAGTTCTCACACCCACACCTTGACATAGCAATGGAAAGCTCTGTCAGTATTGGGGGATCAGCATTATTTGTGAGGATACCCAGCACCCCTCCCAGCACTTGATGTTCTCTCCAGCCCTTGGAAATAAGACTCCTGGGACACGATACCAGCATGGCTTGCCTAACCCTTGTGGTTCCTGCAGAGGGAAAGCACAATTTCATGCTGAGGTATGCTGAAAAGCCATAGATTCTGGGGCTGTTTTATTATTTTGGTGGACTCCTCACAGGCTGGCAGCAGTAGATGGTGTGGATGTTTTTTGTCCTGATTTTGATTTGCTCTTCTTAGCTGTAGGAAACCAGATCTGTGAGGAGGATCTATGTGTTGTGTGGTAAAGGACCCTGGTGAGAAGGGCACCATGACCACATGTGGTATCTGTTTACCTTAGAGCGAGGGGGATGAGCTCCATGCAATTCGAGGACATGAGATTTTCTTTGGCTCTTGCCATTTTTAATATTGTCACCATCAAATATTGGGCAGATAGATTTTATGTCCACAGGCTCCTTTGCACTGGCACATTTTAATAACAGCCTTGACTTTCATGTCTAGAGCAGCTTCCTTGAACTTATTCCTCCAGGCCTTTTAAAATCATGATCCCTGCAAGAACTCAGCCAGCTAATCAGGAAATAATGACCTGACAATGAGGCAGCTAAAAATAAAATATCCACTTTCAGATAAATATATATATGTATTTAATGTATGTAACTTACAAATTTGACAGTATATTTTGCTTCTTTCCCTTTATATAATACTTGTAGCAATATTTTAGGGGGTTGCTGCTTTTGCTGCATTCTAACTACATTTGTTCATAAAATGAAATGGTCAAATCAATATAATCACAGCTTGTGTACAGGTACCTTTATCAATAGAACTTTTATTAATGGGATTAAGTTCGCTGCCTAAAGAGCTTTCTATACAGTTGTTCAGCAATCGAGCTGATATGTGTAAGTACACAGGGACTTGTTATTGCACTTGTCTTTTGTGGGAAAGTTTATTCTATAAAAATGAAAACTTTGGGTAAATCCTTATTTTGGAAGGAATTTTTGGTTCTGTAAGAGAGCTGACATCAGGTCAGTGATTCCCCTGTGTTTTTAACACTTTGCTAAGTCGTTGACAATGCTCTGAATACCTCCAGCGGTAGGTACCTACCTTGGAGGCATTTCCAGGAGATAGTCACCGTGCCTGCTCAAAACATAATTCCTCTCTGCAGAAAAACATAGAAGTTTGCTCCTTAGAATAAAAGTTTTCAGTTTGCTAAATCAAGTAATCCAGCCGTTAGTCAGCTTCCAGAAGCCTGACTTCCAGATTAGCCTTCAGTTCGCAAAAATTTGGCACACAACTTGTACTTCCCTTTGTGTAGCCTGCACTTACCAAAAATTGGTCATAAGACACCAGCAGTGGTGAAGTCCACTTTCAGACAGTGTTATTCTCTGAGTTTGAACGTCAGTAAAACTGTGGAGCTTAAAGACAAAGCAGAGACAGTAAGGTAAAACTGTAACCTGTCAGCATAGTTATGATAATAAATCATATTTATAGTATATATAGGCCTAAAAGTGCAAGACCTTGATTAATAATCAGTTGTAATTATGGTTTAGAATTAATGGTTTTCCTGAATTGCTGACTTGAAAAATGATCCAGAGGCATTTTCCCACACATTTCTTGAGGTGCTACTGACCTGATTTTGAAGAGAATTTAACATTTTGAACATAATCTCATAATCCTTGCATTGTCTTTTCTCCCTTTTTGAATTTGTTTCATGAGGACCTAAAAATATACAAATGCAGCAATAGCTCAAGTCAGTGCATTGACCTCTAAAGTCTGCTCCACTGTAGTTTCTTTTGTGCCCTTTCAAGCCAGCAGGAATGAGTTTGCATCCCACAGTGACACCTGAAATAATCCATAAAACTGGACTGTGTTGTGGCAGGTGCTGTGTAAGCAGAATCCAGAAAACTAGGTACACTGGGGTGACCAGAGAAATAACCAGGTCAGAGTTGGGTTTGAGTAGAGAGGATGACCAGTATGTATTTTTATGGATTTATTTATAGAAACACACCCCCCCCCCGCAGTTCATG
>VYZW01060156.1:1502-13802 GCA_013401315.1 Balaeniceps rex
ACTAGAAAAGCAATGCCAAGGATATATATTGGAAGTGATGTAAGTAGAATTTAAAGCAGGAATTAATATGGAGCGGATCTCATCTAAACTTAATATCCCTTTGTGTTTGCACATTGTTGTAGGGAGGATGAAATGGACTTGGAAAGTTCAATTGCCTGATCACCAGAAATTCTATGGTCATGCCTTCTAAGTATCTCTGGCCTTTGCTCATCTGAGCAACACCAGAGGAGGACTTTACAGTCCTAAACTCCTAGATTCCTTGACCTTGCTGGAACTATGTAAAGCAGTCATATGTAAGTTGAAGTGATAATGAAGTTATTCTATTTATGCCTACATAATGTGAGTATGAAGTGCTACTTAATCAGAATGGTAAAACTGTAAAACCACTTAAAAGGAGATGTGAGATAAATGCACAATGATCATGCAATGCAAGATGAAAATGTAAAATGAACATGCAAGATGGGGCATTCAATATTTCTAGACTGGTATGTGAAGCATACTTCCTGACCATAGCCAAACCTAGCTAGGATCGTAATGAGAAGAGCTAAATTAAAGTGGTAAATGTTTCCACACCTCTGAAAGTAGTTAGAATGTGGATTGATTTTCATTACAGGAAGAGCTGAGTATTGCTTCTGTCTCCAGTTGTNAAAATACATCAAAAACTGGAAATGACAAAGACATTTCATGTATCAAAAACGAATATCCAGAAAAGGTTGCAGTTACTCCATCTGAGCAATACACAGTCCTAGCACATTTTCTCTGCAAATGCCTCTGAAGAAAGCCATAAATCAGTGTGGACTCATTAAAGAAAGTTCGCTTTAATACAAGCAAGTGAGAATAAAGGAGTATGCTCTAAGTTTATCAAGATCCTTANAGAGTTTGATTCTCATTTGCACTAAAGGTCCATCATACTGATCTGACAGTGAGTGAAATGGGCTACGTGTGCTTTATGACCAGTAAAAAGCCACTGTATTTTTATGACATTTGATGACTTCTGCTCAGTCTTCTTTGACTGTATCTTGAAAATTGTTACTACCCAAAACTTGACAATAGTTTTTGTTTACCTTTGTACAGTATGTGGTGCAATAGAATTTTGGGCCATTTCTGTTGTTAGTGCAGTACAAAGTTTGTCATGACATGTCTACACTGAAAAGGCTAACTTCAGGTTATGACACATTAATGTGGTAACTCTGTTTGCAAATTTGTCTTTCTCCTGTCCCACAGAGAAGATGGGGATAGGGATGCTACTTACTGTGAGAAACAGAAAAATCATCATTTCACCCAGTTTGGAATTTAATTAACTGAAATATCTCTCTTCACATGTACATGTTCTTACCTGTGCAAGTGCATCCTGAATTTCTTCCATGCATCTTTTTGCATATATTTACAAGTTCCAAATCCTAGTGCTTGACTGTAAGTAGATTTATTTTCATATGGATCTCTGTGCCACAACTTCTGAAAATCTAGCCTTGAAAACAAATTTCTTTCAGAGGACAGGAGGACATTCAAAAACTTTGGTTTGTTTTGGGGGGTTTTGTTGTTTGTTTGTTTGTTTTTTTTAATTCTTTGAAATATATATTTGTTCCAAGATACATAGTAAGTGTAATGTGCCAGATATATCCCTCTGGCCAGATGCCCTCTGCACAAAATTATGTAGCGCTTGTCTTTTCCAAAGGACAGCTTTTTGATTTCTACTTTTGGACCTAGATGTGTGTTATTTATTTTGAGAGGCAAGAAGTGTCTGTGCTGAAAGTCCCCTCTATCTTGATGCATTTGTTACTTGTTTCTGGGGCTTTGCTTGTTGGTTTTATCCATATGGCTGTCTCAAGCGCACACTGTGTTAACAGATGAATCACCCTTACAGTTCCATTATGCAGTGAAATAATCAGATCACATGTTTATTACACAAAATCACAGCCTCATACATATACAGTAAATATGACAACACTTTAGAGTTGTCACCTGGGAAGTCTCTATTTGCATACAAGTTCAGATGATAAAAGTAACCCAGGTTCAATTATTGCTTGGTAAAGACCTGGTTTGGAATGGTTCTCAACATCTAGGGGGCTTTGTAGAGACATACTGGGAGCATGCAGAGCATTCCCATAATGATAAAAATGCAGGTATGCCACAGTTTTGAAATTTGTGCTGGAAAGTGATTGAAACTGTACAATTCAGCACAGCTTTGCACTTAGTTAAAGCAGGTGAAGCATGGCTAGTTCAAGGTGGCTTTGCTGTAAAAGGGAAACTGCCTTTCTTACTCCAAAGAGAGGGAGCAGAGGCCTGACTGCTTCTGGCATAGAAAGAAGAAGAAAGTGAGAAAAGAAAAGAGCTGAGGTAAAGTGAGGGAAAGAGCTTTGGAGAGCAGCTTCTGCCTTTGCCTGGGGAGGAACAGAAATATGGAAGACTGTGATGGCATCTTTGATGAGGATGCACCACTCTAACACCCTAGACCCTCTGAAAGCCATGACAGCAGTCAGTCTAGTTTTCCACAGCCCTGGCATAGGAAATTTAAATAGTGGGGCCATGGCTTTTTCTGGACATGATGGAGTTTCCCAAATTCTTTAAGTATTTGATATTGGCTGTCAACGGGCAACAGGTGAACTATTACTCTGAACTCATATAAAAATACCTGCATCTTTAACTATCAACTTCATCTAGTATGTGAAATTTTTGTAATGTTTGAGATCTTGCTTCACTACAAGAGCTGATGTTCCAATGGTTTAGTAATCCGGAAGGCATTTATCTCTTTGATCCTGCAAAGATTAATTTCATACAGGCAACCTATGTTCAGGGACTTAATATCAGTGTTGTTAACTGACCATAGCTTTAGAAGTACCTTTACAATTCTGGCATCTCTGGATGAGATATATCCTCTGGATCTGAAAAAAGCTTTTAATTGTGTTAGAATGAAGCTACTCTGTTTCAAACCTCTTGGGGTTAGTTTGATAATAGATTTTCTCCCATAGCACTGCTCATTATCTGTAGTCAAAGCCAATGGTTTGATTATCCCCTTCCTTTCAATTAGGCCTCTGCACCCATGGGGCCCAAGCAAGTTGCTGTATCGATATAAGTTAACTTTCAAGTTAGTTTTGCAGGGTATCACAAGGATAGGTTGATCAGTAGAGCTTCAATCTTAGCCAGCTGCAGACTCACTCAGTCACTGAGAAGGATTAAAGATAACCACGAAATAACCCCATAGTTGAGACCTAAAAATACATGGCAAGGTTTGAAGCCTGATTCAGTGTCAAAGAAGCACAGCTAGTTTGTATTGATCTAAGAGCTTAATGGAAGTACTGTAGAACAATGGGAAGACATTGTGCTGAGATTATTTTCTGACTCCTGATATGAAAGCTATACTGAATTATCAAGATCCCACAAAAAATTTCATCAGAAAATCTCCTCTCCTGTTCCACCTTCTATAAAAATGTATGCAGTTTTTCCTTCTAACCTCATGTTTATGACCTTGTTTAAATAAAGGTGAGAAGAAACATCTTTATGTCTTGCACTTGCATGCAGCCTAACTTTTAAATTATTTCTTATCATCACTATAACAATAAACTTTGAAATATTTCATGGTGCCATTATGAGGTTTGAAAACACTGTATCGTATAATCTTAAGGTTTACACAGAGAGTATCCCAGAAACTGAGGGAAGTAATTATTGACTTAATCTAAGAACTGGACAAAGTAAAATTAAAAAAAAAATACTGCTTTAAATCCATGACTTAATGCAGAAGTAAATGCAAGATTTATTGTATATAATAGATACATAATGAGTGTCATTTTTAATTGAACTATTAACAGAATTCTGGTGAAAGTTTGGAGGGAATGAAACGATTTACCTCTATCTTCTGTTAAAGAGTGTATTTGGGTGGAAAAAAATTTGCAAGAAAAAAGAAAGCTTGTAAATTGCTAATACTGTGTCTGAAAAAATACATCATCTGAAAAAATACAGCCCACATTATGCATGGCAGTAAGTGTGACAAGAGGGTTTGTGGAAATGCAGAGGAAATAGGAATTTGCAGGTGGAGAAGTGAGAAATATTGCTTCTTGATAGAAGAATACAAAGATTTTGAGAGCCTATGTCAGAGGAAGGAAAGACCTATTAAGGGGGAATGGGTTTAAGAAATGACTTCAGGTAAAGTGGCAGCTTTTCTGGTGGCAGATATCTCACAACTCTTTTTTCATGGAGGAGGAAAGCCTGGAAAATTATATAACATTAAGTGTACATTCTGCACCAGGCAGACAGCGGGTGAGGAGAGGTGAGGTGAGAGTGAGCTGATGCAGGGATCTTTCTGGATCTCAGTAAGAAAGGACCAACAACAAATGGGTTAATAAGATAATGGTTTTAATAAGGCAGAATAAGAAGATGAATATAGATAGCAAGTAAAATCTTATACCCCTTCAGCTGCTGGGCACTCCATGTTCATGAAGCATCAGGTGGAGCCCTGATGGATTTTCCATGGCATGCTGCACAGAGCAGATCCTGTTTGTACTGAGAAACTCTCCTCTTCAGTCATTTGAGGTCATGCATAATTTCCTTACAGGAGAACAACTCCATTCCTAAAAGATGTTCTCCTAAGAACTCCTTACCTCACTGTTAGACAAAGGCAAGGCCACAAAGGAGGTGTAACCACAGTGCAGAGCAGAAGCTGCCTGCTGGCTCTGCCAGTGCCATGCACAGGGGGAGCCTGTCCCTCAGCCAAGGGATGCGTGCAGTGTGACATGGCACAGCACAGCATGGCACAGCACAGCCTGAAGATCCCATTGGGCATGCAGTGCCTGCCGAGGTTAGCTGTGCTGTGGGTCACTGGCTTCTGAATATGCAACAGGCTTCTGTCAAGATCAGTGCAATATATTGACCTCCTTCAATACCTGTGCCGTGATATGGGACTGAAGGTTTCTTCAGGTTTTATGAGCCTTTCTCTCTCCTCCCACTCTGTGAAACTGATCTCAGAAACATCCCTCCATTTTTGGATATCTCTGACTTTATCCCTTTCTCCCTGCCTGTGTGTCAGGTCATGCAGAAGATCTGACCCTGAGTGAGGGGTCAGAACTCCTCTCCTTACTCTCCATATATGTCAAGGTCTGGGTAACAGATGATAGAAATGAGGAAACACAAGCTGATACAAATGAAAACTAAGGAACATACATGAGAGTACATTCCGTTCCTGTTACGGAACGGAAACTGGATGAAGGTAAAGGGTCCAGTTAGTTAGGGGTAAGACCTGAATGATGAAAGGATTTAACTTTAAAAAGGTAATTTTTTCATGTGAACACCAACCTACACAGTTAGCAACGGAAATCAACAGGCCACATGTAAACTTTGCCACACCTAAATTCCCCTTGAAAGGAACTGTGTCTTCAATAACTTTATTAGACTAATCTTTGAATCTGCATGGAAACATTCTAGTGTCAGTTCGACAAAGTATATTTTGATTTGACACTATTCAAAGCTTTCTTCTTCCAAGGATGGATGAGGAAAACCCAGGAAATGGTTCGAAAGCACAGATGAAATATATATTTATACTTACAAGCACTTGTGAACAGTTGATTTACGGCTAAGGAAAAAAATATATTAACAGATACACTTCGCTTCATTATGTGTGTAATAAAGTGGCTAATGTTCTTTTCCTCTCTTTTGTAGCAATAGTAAATGAAGATTTGCATTCTGGGTAGAGCTTTCTCTTGGGGAAGCAGCAGAAGCCTAGACCGACAATCCCTAAGCCCCAAACCTTGTTAAATGCAGTTTCAGTCCTGGGGACCTAATGCACTGATTGCTTCCTGAGAAGGAGTCTCATTGCTTGCTCCATTCAGTCCTATTACTGAGGGTCTAATTACATCTATTATGCTGTTCAGTTTCACAGACAGTTATTGAGGGGAGGAGGACATGAAAGGAGGAGGGGGGCTGGGGCAGGGGAGNGCCCACAGGCTGCAACTACTGAGAAATGAACTGATGACTGAACTGACTACTATGTGAGATTACATCTAAACCACCAAGTGTGTTACTGTAACAAGACAAAATTGAGATGGTTTCAATTTTGTATTATTGCCCAGGCAAGAAAGAACCAATTACTCTGTCAAAATCTTAGGTACTGGATTTTAAAAGCTTCACAAGGCCTTAGCTCAACCAAACAAATCTTAGTATGAAAAAGAAAAAAGGGGCAGGGGGGGAAGTGAAGTGTTTTTTAACAATGTTCTAAAGTTTCATTTACATTTCAGGCTGCCAAAAGCCCTTCCCAGACCCCTTTTTCTCAATATAATGCAAACATCACATGCCATATTATGCTTTTGTGTAGCCTAGATTAAGACTGTTATCATGGCCTAATAGAGCTCAAAATGAGAGGAGGGGAGGGAGGGGGAAAGAGACTCATTATTTTTAGATGGCTTTGCTTTTCCCATAGGGTTTCCATAGATCCTACTTAGCAGCAACTCATTCCAGCACTGATTAAGTGGGAAATACACAGTATCTCAAAAGTCAAACCTATAATCAGATGCCCTAAGGGGTTGACATGGAAAACTTCTTAATCCAAGTTCAGTTTGTTGCAATCTTATAACAAGGTGCAGCCAGAGATACACATTGAGGGAAAGAGGGGGCAGTCTTAACAGAGCTTCTTAGGATGCTTCAGCATTATAGTATTTTGTCTTATCTGGGCTTTTGGTCAGGATTCCCATTATTTTCTCCATTCAGTTTGTGCATGTCGATCATTTGCTTTCCTGCTGCTGAGGGGGGTGCATTTATAATAAGCTAAATGTGCATGAGACACACACACTGCTTACTGCTGAGAAAATAATTCTCAAGTTGACCTATAGAGCAAGCAGGGAAACAAAGCTCTCTCAGGGACAGGAAGGAAGAAAGGAGAAGGAAAAATGGAAACAAATTATTTAATAAAAACCTTATAATTATTTGGGTAAACCCAAGTTTTTGAATAAGCATTATTTCCGTTCATCTGCATTATGATAACAATGAAGTGTATTTAAACACATCTCTGGTTATTTCCAAATGGTCTCTGTTAGGTTACTGCTTCACATCTTGTGAATCATTTATACACCCCTGCAAAGCAGAGCCTGATCCAGCTACTCTGGAAGCAAGGGAGACATTCATTTCAACAGCATTTGAAGACTTCAAAAGAACATACAACTTAAACCATAGCAAATCTGGCAGCAAGATTTTTTGTTTGGTTAATTTACAATGTATGGAGTACCTTCCAGGACTGGCTCTAGGTAGAAGCTAAGCAGGTACTTGCTTATGTCTGCAAAATTGAGGGGCCAGAAAAATGTGCTGCTAATGATGCAGCTGAGACTTTCCCTGCCCTCTTCTTTTAGCCTTCCCTTAAATTTTGTGTACCTGGATTAAAATCCAGAGTTTCAGAGTTTTTTTTAAATATATATAATAACAACATGCTTCCAAGAATGAAAATCTAATCCTAATGTTGAGTGCAATGACCAAAGGGAGCCTCATTTTAGCTTACCTGGGACAGTCTGTTTGTGAACAGCTGGATTTTATTTTCTCTTCCAGGTGAATAGTGAATGTGTCCTGAGTTTGTTGTGCAATGGTGAACTATACTTACTGGTTAAATCTGTTATAAGGATACCTTTATTGCATTTTTAGATTACATGTGTGGTATCTTACATATGACATAATTGAATATTTCCATGTGGATCACTTAACAGACACGTTATGGATGTTCATGTTTTCATAATAACAATTTGTTGTACCTTCAAGTGCAGAAATCTGGCACAACATTACAGTTGGCAGCAATTTTCAAATACAGCTGTGATGGGTTCACCCTGGCTGGCTGCCAGGTGTCTACCAAGCCAGTCTATCACTCCCCCTCCTCAACAGGACAGGGGGACAAACTACTGCAAAAGGCTCGTGGGTCGAGATAAGGACAGGGAGATCACTCAGCAATTACACTCACGGGCAGAACAAACTTGACTTGGGGAAATTAATTTAATTTATTGCCAATCAAATCAGAGTAGGATGATGAGATATAAGAACAAATCTAAAAAACACCCTCCCCCCACCCCTCCCTTCTTCCCAGGCTCAACTTTACTCCTGAATTCTCTACCTCCTGTCCCTGAGTGGTGCAGGAGGAGAGGAATTGGGGTTGTGGTCAGTTCATTACAAGTTGTCTCTAGTACTCCTTCCTCCTCATGCTCTTCCTCTGCTCTAGCGTGGGGTCCCTCCCACAGGATACAGTCCTTCATGAACTTCTCCAATGTGAGTCCTTCCCACTGGCTGCAGTTCTTCAAGAACTGCTCCAGCATGGGTCCTTTCCACAGGGTGCAGGTCTTCAGGAACAGACTGCTGCAGCCTGGGTGCCCCATGGAGCCACAGGTCCTGCCAGGAGCCTGCTCCAGCATGGAGTCTCCATGGAGTTACAGCTTCCTCCAGGGCACATCCATCTGTTCCAGCATGGGGTCCTCCACAGTCTGCAGGGTGGATATCTGCTCCACCGTAGTCCTCCATGGGTGGAGGGTTCCCCTCCTGCAGCAGGACAATATGGCTCACCACGGTCTTCATCACACATTGCAGAGGAATCTCTGCTCCAGTGCCTGGAGCACCTCCTCCCCCTCCTTCTTCACTGACTCACTCCTTTCTCCCAGCTGCTGTTGCACAGCAGTTTTTACCCTTTCTTAAATATGTTGTCACAAAGGCACTACCAACATCACTAATCGGCTCAGCTTTGGCCAGCAGCAGATCTGTCTTGGAGCTGGCTGAAACTAGCTCTATCTGCCGTGGGGGAAGCTTCTAGTAGCTTCTCACAGAAGCCACCCCTGCAGCCCCCAGCTACCAAAACCTTGCCACATAAACGCAATACAAAACCAAAATCTCAAACTTCTTTCTGAGGCCTGTGAATATACATTTAGCCAGGATTTTTCCATACTTAGGCAAGAATTACTGCAACATTATTAATTAAATTATTATACTATAAATTTGCCTACCTACTACGTAAAGCTATAGAGTGAACCAGTCTCTTATTTAAAAAAGATAAACTTAAAAACAAGTCACAACTCTTGTGTAGCTGCTGTATTATTTTCAGAGGATTTGTCCGAAGAAAAGAGTAAATAGAACAATTATCATCAACGGTCCCGGTCACTTGACTTTTACAGTTGTTAGAAATGAAAGCTTTTTGTGCTTCAGTAGACCTCTGCTTTGTCTAAATGAGCCTGGTTTTTCATTGTATATGAAGACTTACACTAAATAATATATATTATGTGTTAAAATAATGGTGTCATTTCAGAGCTGAGACCTGGAAAATACTATCTCCTAAAAAAATGCAAGGCCTTTTGGACCAACTTCAAACAGTACATTTACTATGTTACACTGGTTTAATAAACATTCATAAAGCTTTTCTTTATAGTGTCTGCACTTCTCAGGCTTGGTTTAAAAACCCAAGGCTTAATTGTGGACACAAATTTGTGTACTTAATCCTGTAAATACACAGCTGCCAGAATCAAGTTTTAGCTAACCAGAATTTTTAGAATTTGTAGTGCAATTGAACATAAATGTTCCGATAGACATTTCATGTAATTTTCACAGAAAACCAGCAAGATCAGCCCTCCTCCTAGCTTTAAGGTAAACACATGTTAAAAATGTCTTTAACTGGATTTGTACTTTCTACGTTTATATTGATCCAGTGTTGTTAGCACTTTTTCACTCACTCTGGGCTTTTTGTTCATACAGTCTATAACCCAGGAAAAATCTACACTTGCAGAACATGCTGAGGATTGCAATGAAGCTTTAAGTAATAACTCTAAGTCCTATGTAATAAATCGTATTCTTGTGCTGCTCTGGGCAGCAGCTTTCCACCTGACCTAGAGCATTTTTCCTTGACTAGAACCACTCGCTGCAGGTGTCTTTCAATTCTACAGAGCAACTGCAGAATCGCTTCCTGAGATTTGGAAGCTCTCCTGTAAGCTCAGCCTAGCGCAGACAAGGATGTTATCAGAAGTTGCCAGAAAAAAACAACCCTCGACTCTAAATCGAACTCCAGAATGCTGCTCAGTAACAAGAAAATCTCCAATACTCTGCTGATAAGAGTTCTGCTCATCACATAGTTCAGTTCTGTACTTTGAAAAATATGTGATAATTCCTTGGCAACTTTGCTTAAAATTATAAGGGAATTGACCACTGTGTGAGGTCAAGGCCCCTAAAAGATGCAGTTGAACTAGAAAAGCAAGCACACTATTTCTCCTTTTTGTGCCTTGCTACCCCTTCTGACTCACAGCACTGTGACAGGCAGTAACCAGCAGCAAAGAGGAAGAAAGAGGTAAAAGTCCTTCCTGTCACTTGATTATTGGGATAGAAATCATCAGCTTCAGGATCAAAAATTTGAACAGGCAGCAACAATGACTGTAGAAGGAGAAGTACATTAATGGGGAAGTAGCACAATTAACAGACACCTTAGTGTGTGGAGAGCAGGGGTGAAGAATGCAAGAGGGAGAAGAGATTAGGATGGTAAAAATAAAGGCATGAGAAGAAAAATTTAGACATAAATAGGCAAAGGCAAAGAAAAAACACTGAATATAAGATTACGGAGTAATCAGTTAATTTGGAAAATAAAAACTCTCAGTTTTAAATTCTTTTAAAAATCAAGAAATTTATTTTAAGAAAAAGAAGAAAAAACATAAGAAATGGTCTGCAGAACAGTTGCATTACAATTTACTGCAGACTTTTTTGAATGCTTAGACCTAAGATTTACCAAGATATTATGCAATGTTATAGCTCACATCGGGGTATCTAAGTGTGGTTTGCCACTTCTCCCAGTCCTCACAGTAAAGAATCACTTCCAAAATCAATTCTGGTTGTCTTAGTTGTCCTTTAAATATCAACCCTGAAAACTAAAAAGAAGAACTCAGGGTCCTTTAAATAACCACATTTTTTTTTTCTTATTAACCATATGCACACATCAAATGCAATTGTAAATTGTGTTTGCTTGCTGAGAAAAATAGTACCCTGGTACAGTCTGGTGAATTGTAGCTAGCCAGATTCTGGATCAGCATGTCACTTGCTTCTGATACCTCTATTTCAAGGATGCTTTTAGGAATTTTACCTGTGTAGATAAACAGGTCTCAATGCTAGACTTATGCCTACAGCTATTCTGTGAATTGCAAGGGGAGTTTATGTTAGGGCTATAGGTGGGAGAAAGGGAGGAAACATAGCTTGAAGGTTACTACCTCCCATTCAGAAGACATGGGCATGCTTATCAGGTGAATGAGGGTAACCTGGGACTTGTCACCTTGTATTATTTCATGGATATGTTCTGAAAAACTACCAGGCTTGCACCATGTTTTCCTTAACTGGGTGGCATTCAAACGACAGAGCAGAAGAGGCCTCATATACAGTTACCATGCTGCTGTGTGAAGAGTGGGGATCTGAGCCAACAATTGGTCAAGTGGTAGGCTGGGTAGACAGCTTGAAATTCTTCAATCCCTAAGAACTTCACTGAACTGAAGACAGATGTGCAATGTTCTTCCAGAATTCACTGGATGTTAGGGAAATGCTCCTTTATGAGCACTCTGTGGGCTGTGCCTCAGTGCTCATCTTTGCCCACTGAAAGACAGCAGATGACATTCAGAACCTACCAGAGTTAATTGGAAATTTGTCATTGACGTCAAGAGAGGCAGGATTGCTGACATGATTTCCACTTGTTTATTGAGTTTTTGTAGTTGGTAAGTCTGGTAGGGAACAGCCACTTTTTTGGAAGGACTATATTTTGCCCAGAGACAATAAGAGATAGTTGCTAACAATCTTTGTAGCCTCTTGTGTTCCTGGAACAAGGGAGTGCATAATTTTTCTTTGCAAATGAAGAACAGAAATACCCTTTTATTATTAGCAGGCTGCAAATGGAAAACCAAAATCCCACAGTTGCCCCCCTGTTAAATGGTTTTAGCGTTCCCATCAGGTTACATAATATTTCATACACTGATACTTTTAATAGTTATCTCAGGACAAAGAAGAAAGAATTGTTTGACTTTTTAAAAGCATTGAAAAGGAAAATGCTCCAAATTGGAATATAAGTTAATTAGTCCAAGGTTGAAAGAGTCAGTTTAAATAACTAAATGCAAATCCTTAAGAAATTAGAGCCACATGCTTTTACTTGTTCTTGTGATCATCTTACTCCAAAACTGTTGATTTTCATCATTGGAAAAACATAACTTAATGCCATAAATTCAAATTGCCAAGCAACATTTTGGGCCAGAGCCTCAGTTTATGTTCATGTCTTGAAGGTGTGCTGTTTACACCAGAAGAAACACTGTTCTTACATGAGAAATTTTCATCATATGATTA
>VYZW01060157.1:0-12871 GCA_013401315.1 Balaeniceps rex
AGCAGCTTCTAGCACTGTACTGGGGCCTGGCCTGTGCCTTTCAAGCAACAGTTCAGTACTCTCAGAGGACTGTGGTTTAGGCGGGGACCCAAACTGCATCTGAGGACACCATGGTTGAGGTAGCGACCCAAACAACAACAACTACATAATTTCCCCAGTAGTGAAAAAGAAACAGTGGACAAGGAGAACAACAGGTCCATATCATCTATTAGTAAGGGAGGAGGAAGAAGAGGAAGGGTTGATCAAGAAACCGGTCCTTCAACACAGAAAATGGAGGAAGGAGTGAGAGAGTTCAAAAAGGAAGCAGAAATTACCTGGTCCTTGACCTCATCAGAACTTCGAGACATACGGAAAGATTAAAGCCACCAGCCAGGTGAGCGGATTGCTGCCTGGCAGCTCCGATGCTGGGATAATGGGGCCGACAGTCAGCAACTGGAAGGTAAGGAAGCCCAACAGCTGGGATCCTTTGCTCGAAACCAGGGAATTGAGAGAGGAATGGGAAAAAAGGCAGCAATTTGCAGCCTCTGAAGACGGCTCCTCTCAAGTGTGAGAGCAAGATATCCATTCAGGGCAGATCTTGTGAACTACCGAGGAAAGTGGACTGCTGCAGATGAAGGCATCTAGTACCTGAGAGAACCAGTGGTGCTGGAAGGCAACTACAGTGATCTAGACAATGATTAGGTCTCCAAAGATCCAGAGGATGTCCTGTGCACATGGGCCATATGGAGGAAGGTGATTCAAAGGGCCCCAGCATCATATTCTAACAGCTTGGCAGCGATGTATTGCCCGGATATGGATACACCAACTGTGGAGAGAGTGTGTTCTTGGCTCCAAAACTTTGAAGAAAATCTCTGTCCCTCCTCATCTCTATGGGCCAGAGCCTTGACTGTCAGGGGCGCCCCAAGAAATCAGTCCCCTCCTGCCCCGGTCAGAGGCAAAGGGAGCCCCAGGCGCATGCCATGTGGCACACTGTGGTTCTTCCTGCGTGACCAGGGGGAGGACATGAGGAAGGGGGATGGTGAACCCACCTTTAAGCTGGAAGCCTGTGTACATGAACTGAGAGGGAAGACAGCTGTTAAGAAGGGGCCACCCAAGAAGGCTGTCAGCTTAAGCTGTAGAGATACAAGAAGGCAATCAGCGATCTTCCAGACATAGAAGGACTGAGATCGCCTCCCTTGATCCTGGTGAGGGGACTTCTGGTCTGGCACTGCAAGGGTCAGACAGTGAATACTCTGACCAGGAACAGGAATAGAGGGTCCCTGCCTTTGGCCGGGAGGAAGAAAGGGACAGCTGGGTATACTGGACTGTGTGGATTCAATGACCTGGCACATCAGACCCACAGAAGTATAAGGCTTTGGTAGACACTGGCACGCAGTGTACCCTGGTGCCATCAGGGTATAGGGGCACAGAACCCATCTGGATCTCTGGAGTGACAGGGGGATGCCAAGAATTGTCTGTATTGGAGGCTGAGGTGGGCTTAACAGGGGACAAGTGGGAAAAGCACCCCATTGTGACTGGCCCAGAGGCCTCTTGGATCCTTGGCATTGACTACCTAAGGGAGGGTACTTCAAGGACCCAAAGGGGTGCCTATGCGCTTTTGGTGTAGCCACTGTGAACACAGAGAAGATCCAACAGTTATCTACCCTGCCTGGGGTAGAAGATCCCTTTGTTGTGGGATTGCTGCAAGTTGAAGAACAGCAAGTGCCAATTGCTACCAGAACGGTGCACCAGCGGCAATATCGCACAAACCAAGACTCCCCAGCTCCCATCCATGAGCTGATTCATCAACTGGAGAGCCAAGGAGTCATCAGCAAGACTCACTTGCCTTTTAATAGTCCCATATGGCCAGTGCAAAAGTCTGACATAGGGTGGAGGTTGACAGTAGACTCTCGTGGCCTGAACGAAGCGATGCCGCCACTGGGTGCTGCTGTACCTGATATGTTAGAGCTCCAGTATGAACTGGAGTCGAAGGCAGCCAAGTGGTATGCTGCAATTGACGTTGCCAATGCATTTTTTTTTAATTTCTTTGGCAGCAGAGTGCAGGCCACAGTTTGCTTTCACGTGGAGGAGTGTCCAATACACCTAGAATCAACTGCCCCAGAGGTGGAAGCACAGCCCCATCATTTGTCATGGACTGATCCAGACTGCACTGGAAAAGGGCGATGCCCCTGAACATCTACAATACATCAATGACATCATTGTGTGGGGAGACAAGGCAGAAGAAGTGTTTGAGAAGGGAAAAAGAGTAATTCAGATTCTTCTGAAAGCTGGGTTCACCATAAAGAAAAGCAAGGTCAAGGGACCTGCGCAGGAGATTCAGTTCTTAGGAATAAAATGGCAGGATGGACACTGTCATGTGCGTATGGATGTGGTCAACAAGATAGCAACTATGTCTCCACCAACTAACAAGAAGGAAACACAAGCTTTCCTAGGCCTTGTGGGGTTCTGGAGAATGCATATTCCAGATTATAGTCAGCTTGTGAGCCCTCTCTATCGAGTAACCGAAAAGCAGAACTATTTTGAATGGGGCCTTGAGCAACAACAAGCCTTTGAGCATATCAAACAGGAAATAGCTCGTGCAGTAGCTCTTGGGCCTGTCCGGACAGGACCAGCTGTGCAAAATGTACTCTACACTGCAGCTGGGGAACATGGTCTTACCTGGAGCCTGTGGCAGAAAACATCAGGAGAAACCCGACGTTGAGCACTAGCGTTTTGTAGCCGGGGGTGTTGAAGATCAGAAGCCCACTACACCCTGACTGAAAAAGAGATACTACCAGCATATGAGGGAGTTCGAGCCGCTTCAGAAGTTGTTGGTACAGAGTCATGTCTCCTCTTGGCACCACGATTGCCTGTGCTACACTGCATGTTCAAAGGAAACATTCCCTCTACACATCATGCAACCAGTGCTACATGGAGTAAGTGGGTAGCGTTGATCACGCAACAAGCTCGACTGGGTAAACCCAACTGCCCAGGAATCCTGGAAGAAATCATGGACTGGCCAGAAGGCAGAGATTTTTGAGCATTGCCTGAGGTGGTGGCTTGTGCCCAAGAGGCACTACCATGTAACGAGTTATCAGAAGATGAAAGGCGTTATGTTTTGTTTACTGATGGATCCTGTCATGTGGTAGGAAATGGTCAGAAGTGGAAAGCTGCTGTGTGGAGTCCCACAAGACAAGTTGTTGAGGCCACTGAAGGAGAAGGTGAGTCAAGTCAGTTTGCAGAAGTGAAAGCCATCCAACTAGCCCTAAAGATTGCTGAATGAGAAAAGTGGCCAGTACTCTATGTCTATCCTGACTCCTGGATGGTGGCTAATGCCCTATGGGGTTGGCTACAGCAGTGGAAGAAGACCAATTGGCAGCGCAGGGGTAAACCCACCTGGGCTGCTGCATTGTGGCAGGACATCACTGCCCGGGTAGAAAACACGGCTCTAAAGGTACGTCATGTAGATTCTCACATGCCCAAAAGCCGCGCCACTGAATAACATCGAAACAACGAACAGGGGGACAAGGCTGCCAAAATTGAAATAGCTCAGGTGGACCTGGACTGGGAGCATAAGGGTGAGCTATTTGTAGCTCGATGGGCCCATGAAACATTGGGACATTTAGGGAGAGAAGCAACATACAGATGGGCTCATAATCGAGGGGTGGACCTGAGCATGGAGGCCATCACACAGGTCACTCATGAATGTGAAACATGTGCTGCAATCAGGCAAGCCAGACAAGTAAAATCTCCCTGAACAGAGGACTGTGGCTGGGTTTTCAATATGGTGAGGCCTGGCAAATTGACTATATTGGACCACTGCCATGAACGCACCAAGGCAAGTGCTACATACTCACCCCGGTGGAAGCAACTACTGGCTGGCTAGAAACATACCCCGTCAACCATGCCACTGCCCAAAACACCGTCTTAGGCCTTGAAAGGCAAATTCTGTGGCAACATGGTACCCCAGAAAGAATTGAATCAGACAATGGGACTCATTTCCGAAATAACCTCATAAACTCCTGGGCAAAGAAATACGGCATTGAGTGGGTGTATCACATTCCCTATCACCCACAAGCCTCTGGAAAGATTGAGAGGTGTAATGGACTGTTAAAGACTATGTTGAGAGCCTTGGGCAAGGGGGTGTGGGAACAGTGGGATACAAATTTAGCAGAAGCCACTTGGCTGGTTAACACGAGAGGATCTGCTAACCGTACTGGTCCTGCCCAAGCAAAACCCCTATATGCTGTGGGAGGAGATAAGGTCCCCGTAGTGCACACGGTGAAGTGGCTGGGGAAGGCAGTGTGGATTGCTCCTCCCATGAGAAAAGGCAAACCTATTTGTGGGATTGTCTTTGCTCAAGAACCTGGGTATACTTGGTGGGTAATGCGGAAGGATGGAGAGACCCAGTGTATGCCTCAAGGATATCTAACCTTTGGGCAAAAATAATCTGTGATGTGAGTTGTACATTATAGGAAGTAATGTAGCAGGAACAACCTGAACCAACGAAGAGTGAGTTTAGCAAGGAACCAGACAAGTACGATGACTCAAACCAAGTCAGTGTTGGTGCCCAACAATTGAACATACTGCTTCTCCTGTCCTGAATGCCCATCTTGACAGATACGGCCCAAGTCGTAGCCTGTTTGTGAACATCTGGACGTGTGGAGGAAGCCCGGGGNTCACCATGGCAGCCCTCACAGTGCTGTGCTTTGTATTGGTAGTTAGAAAGGTGTTGATAACACACCAGTATTTTGGATACTGGTGAGCAGTGCTCGCACAGCATCAAGGCTGTCTCTCCAACATTTTTCCCCGCCTGGTGAGTAGGCTGGGAGTGGGCAAGATCTTGGGAGGGGACATAGCTAGGACGGCTGCCCCAAACTGAGCAAAGGGATATTCCATACCATATGACATTGGCTTAGCAATAAAAGCTAAGAGACAGGAGGAGGAAGGGGGGCATTCATTATTTACGTTTGTCTTCCGGAGCAACTGCTGTGCCTACCAAAGCCCTGCTTCCCAGGAAGTGGCTAGACATCGCCTGCTGATGGGAAGTAGAGATTAAAATCTTTGGAGGAGAATAAAATCTTTGGTTAAAAGCCAAAAGACTTTTAACTGACAACCTTGCTGGTGGTGACATTCCTTAGCACCTGTGACATTTGACAACAGCAAAATAGATGTTTCTTTAATGCTGTTTCTTTACAGCAGAATAATAGCTTGCATTCTGTTCATATAGAGTCCTTTAATTGTCTTCTGCTTTGGCCTTCTTGAATAGCAAGAATCATTTAATAGCAAAACTTAGGTTATCGGGGAATGTGGGGATATTTTTTTCAGGTGAAATATGGAAAGCTTTAAAGGAAACTAGTATGAGAATTTTTGCAATTTTCTATATTGGCATTGGTCCTCCCATGATCTTTCAAGTTACATAAGTCATACTAGTGAAAATGAAGTACGTTAGTTTTTTTAAAAAATAAATGTGCTTATAGCTGCTAGTATTCCAGCCTTCTCTCCCTCATCCGCTTGCACCATTTTCATTGCATCAAAAATTCAGTATTCTATGCAAAATACCCTAAAACCTTTTGGCATTCTATCTACAGATATGGAAAATATTGTTCTCTTGTAGGATAAGAAAATTGCTTGCAGCAGCATTTACCTTCATCATTTAATTTTAAAGCTACTAATAAAGCTTTGTTCAGAATATACTTTCAGTTAGATTGTTTTGCTTTCTGGGTGGCAGAAGTTGGTTCTGAATCACCTTTCCCCAAATCGGCAAAATACCTTCCTGTTCTAGAAACTATTTTAGGTGTCCCCATCTTTTTTTGATCATAGGATGTATTTGGCAAACAAAGCGGGGGGGGAGTCCACCTTGCAAACGAGCTTTGTATGCTTGCATCAAGAAAATCAGCACTTGTGACATAACACTTAAGCTCCTCATCTGCCTCCCCAAAATGGTGTACATCATTTGGTTCCTAAACTAGATCACAGGTTAAATAAAGACTTGGGGAACCTATGAGATACTTTTCCATCTCAAGTTTTCCATAGAATAGAATAGAATCATTAAGGTTGGAAAAGACCTCTAAGATCAACTAGTCCAACCGTCAACCCAACATCACCATGCCTACTAAACCATGTCCCAAAGTGCCATGTCTACACGGTTTTTGAACACCTCCAGGGATGGTGACTCCTCCACCTCTCTGGGCAGCCTGTTCCAATGCTTGACCACTCTTTCAGTAAAGAAATTTTTCCTAATATCCAATCTAAACCTCCCCTGACACAACTTGAGGCCATTTCCTCTTGTCCTATCGCTTGTTACTTGGGAGAAGAGACCAACACCCACCTCGCTACAACCTCCTTTCAGGCAGTTGTAGAGAGCGATAAGGCCTCCCCTCAGCCTCCTCTTCTCCAGACTGAACAATCGCAGTTCCCTCAGTCGCTCCTCATAAGACTTGTTCTCCAGACCCTTCACCAGCTTCGTTGCCCTTCTCTGGTCCTGCTCCAGCAACTCAATGTCTTTCTTGTAGTGAGGGGCCCAAAACTGAACACAGTATTCGAGGTGCGGCCTCACCAGTGCCGAGTAGAGAGGCAGGATCACTTCCCTGCTCCTGCTGGCCACACTATTCCTGATACAAGCCAGGATGCTGTTGGCCTTCTTGGCCAGCAGGGCACACTGCTGGCTCATGTTCAGCTGGCTGTCAACCAGCACCCCCAGCTTTCCAGCCACTCTTCCCCAAGCCTGTAGCGTTGCATGGGGTTGTTGTGACCCAAGTGCAGGACCCGGCACTTGGCCTTGTTAAACCTTATACAATTGACCTCAGCCCGTCGATCCAGCCTGTCCAGATCCCTCTGCAGAGCCTTCTTACCCTCGAGCAGATCGACACGGCCGCCCAATTTGGTGTCGTCTGCAAATTGACTGAGTGTGCACTTGATGCGCCTGTCCAGATCATTGATAAAGTTATTAAACAAGACTGGCCCCAAAACTGAGCCCTGGGGAACACCGCTTGTGACTGGTCGCCAGCTGGATTTAGCTCAGTTCACCACAACATTCTGGGCTCAGCCATCCAGCCAGTTTTTTACCCATCGAAGAGTACACCTGCCTAAGCCATGAGGTGCCAGCTTCTCTAGGAGAATGCTGTGGGAGACAGTGTCAAAGGCTTTACTAAAGTCCAGGTAGATAACATCCACAGCCTTCCTTTCATCCACTAGGCGGGTCACATGGTCACAGAAAGAGATCAGGTTGGTCAAGCAGGACTTGCCTTTCATGAACCCATGCTGGCTGGGCCTGATCCCCTGGTTGACCTGCACATGCCTGTTGAGTGCATTCAAGATGAACCGCTCCATAATCTTCCCTGGTACCGAGGCCAGCCTGACAGGCCTGTAGTTCCCCGGATCCTCCTTCCGGCCCTTCTTGTAGATGGGTGTCATGTTGGCAAGCCTCCAGTTGTCTGGGACGTCCCCTGTTAACCAGGGCTGCTGGTAAATGATGGAGAGTGGCTTGGCAAGCTCCTCCACCAGCTCCCTCAGTGGAGGGAGTATTTGGCTTGTTCATTTTGTTTTCTGTTTCAGCTTGCTTCTGAGGTAAGACCAAGGAAAAAATGAATTCTGTAAGCACTACATGAACAATACTTTATGCATATTTATGTTGCAGACAAAAGGGATTTTTGTCAGTTGTTTGTTACTGTCATAATTTAGGGTTAACTGCCCAGGATTCTTTGCTTCCTTTTCTGTTTTGCAACACTGAGTAATATATATCTGACTTGGATTTTGTGGAAGTGGAAGTACTTAAATACCTATATGAATTATTAATGTTTGAGAACTTTTTATTGGGCCTTTTATTAAATCCTGCTTTAAAAATACTGTATTACAGCTTTAAATTCAGATTGTTCCATTGGAAGTTGTTATTATTTTATCAGCATTTCAAAGCTCCTGACTACAACTGAGATAATAGTAGGGAGGTACGGCACTGGAAAGAACTTGTGGGAGAAAGAGAGTGGAACGGAAGCATACACTTGCTCTGTTATGTGGTAACCCATAGTTTGAAATTGCTGTATCTTTCACTTCCTTGTAACGCTGATTTATCCTTATTTCCTCTCTTTTAATGACCCATGATGCATTATCTGCAAATTCTTTTCTTAAACTGTCAGTTCATCATTTAGCAGCCCATTCTTTGTTCCAAATATTTCTTTTTCTCTGCCATGTTTCTAGCAATTGTGCAAGAAATGTATTCAGGCACTCACCTGGAAGATGCCCTGAATGTGTTCTGTGGAAGTCTGTCTAGAGATGACAACAGGTCCTGTTACACAGCCACCCTGAAGCCTTTTGAAGTGACTAGGATGGCAGCAGATAGGGAAGGAAACCCTGGCTGCTGCAGCTAGGTTTTGAAGCCTGTTGGATTTCAAAGCTGTTGAATTCTTGCTGTTTCAGCAGTATATGCCAGAATTCAGTGGAGTTATGTGGTGAGGATGAATATCAAACAGCAGTTAAATTGCACCTTTCTACCCCAAATCTTTTGGAAATTGATATAAACTTGAATCTATCATTTGCATTTATAGTTTATCATTCTATAAACTTGAATCTGTCACTTGTAAAGCAAAGGGTCCAGTCTTCAACTTACTGATCTTTACTTTTCATTTTGATAGGAGGCAAGGAATTTCAACTGAAGTCCTCTTTAGTTTTTAAGAGTATTTTTGTATCCTGCTGTGAGCTAAGTTGCATGTTTATTACTTCAAACAGCAAATGTGTGCTCTCTGAACAAAACAAACCAAACCCAAAAAACAAAACCCCAAGTGCTAATTATTGTGAACCATCATTGCTATGGAATGTTGCAACATAAAAATGCCTTGGCAACTAGACAGCAAGGTTTTTGCCCTGTGTGAAATTTCACTTTTAAAGCCATGTCTGGTCCAGAAGAGTATGTGTAAAGTAAGGTAAATAGAGTAAACATTTAAATGTCAATAGGTTAATATTAAATGGATACTTTTAAAAAGAAGGCAGAATACAATACAGTTCTAAAAATAAATATTCTGGAATATTCCCTTTATTAAAAAAAAAAAAGTGGTAAACCTGTGTCTGGCAGAATTTAAACCAGGTGATTGAGTAAATTGTGGTGCTTTGAAGAGATTTCACATTAAAAATGACCAAAAAGAGCTGTGCAATAGGGAGTAGAAAGTGGAGTATTTATTAGAAATTAGTATCTCTAAAATGCAGCTGTGTGGGACTCACATATTACTTTATTCTAGATCTCTGCAGATTTTTATGTGTGTAATAGAATTAGCAGCTGTAAAACGAAATGATAATTGAAATCATGCAGCTAGCATTAAAATACAAATAAAATAATATCAAGTAGCAGGCAACAGAACATTTCTAAATGCAACTGCGTGAGTCCTTCCAGACACTCGCAAACTTGTGATTAGTAAAAACCACAATTTTGTTACTAGCTATTTCAGCTGTAAATCCCAGGGCATGGAAGGAGAGATTGCCAGAGTGGCTTCCAGCTTATATACAGTTTCTTCTACACTGCAATAAAAAGAGTGAAATGCATGCAGTTCTGAATTGGGTGGGAGAAGCATCACATCCAACTGCACCACTGCTCAGTAGAAATACAGTTTAGCATCTAATTAACCAGAGGGCTTACATTTTTTAACAAAAAGGGAAGCTAGAAGCATTGTGTATTTCAGATCCCTGATGCCTGTAGTCCAGGAGCAGAACACAGCCCAGCAGTTAATTTGTTGTAGTGGCTGTTGATGACTTGGGGGCTGCCCCATATGGGCAGTATGACCGTCTCCAAGGCAGGGCACGTGTCCCAGCTGGGCAGCTAAAACCAAAATACTCTAGCCTCCTGGCTGGTTGGCTAGTCAGGAGGAATGCCTGTTCTCGTTGTATAGCTGTGAGAGGAGAGCGCGTGCCGTCTCCTGGTCCGTGGGCTGACCAGATCCAACACATCTGCCGCTAGTGTACCAGAGGTTCTCTGTCGTATCACAGTTCACTTCCCAAAAGCAGGACTCCCAGCAGCAGGGAAGAGGGAGTTCATAAGGAAGGTGGAGAGGGAGTGAAGGGTGGGTTGGAGGAGTCTAGAACATGAGCGTGAGCTAGGGGGCCATGGTAGAAGGGGGACAGAGAAGAGAATGGGGAGTGTTATGGAAAGGGACAGATTAAATGTGATTTCTGTTGCGAGGGGGCTTTTAGTAGGAAATGGCACCTGTTTAGCAAAAAGCAACCAAAGTTTACAGGAGAGAGTGAGACATGCTAACCAATTTAAAGGCAAAATGTACATGCTTCTTTTTTTCATGTTTGTGTAGCACTGTTTGAAATAGTGTTTCAAATTTGAAAGTGTTACTGTTTCAAACCCTAAAGTAAGGAGGTGCAATATTAATTTTGGTATGAACACAGAAAAATTCTGGTAATCCTTCTGGTGTCAAGTTTGATCTTCCTGTTCCAGACTGTTTTACTAATCTGCCATATCAAATTACAGGTTTATTCTGAGCTGAAGAAAATGTGAGACAACAGTGGTAACTGGTATTTCCTTTCATAACTATCCTGCTTATCTTTAAGTAGCAGTTAAGGTTTCTAATGTGATTGTCAGGCTGTAACTCATTCTTATTTGCTTGTTTTGCAGCCCTCGGATGCTTTGATATTGGGGAAGATAAAAAATGTGGACTGTGTGCTGTTGGCAAGGTAAATGAGCATTTTAAGGGGTTTTATATTGTGTGTCTTGACATTTTCTCAAAAGTTTTTTCTTTTTATATTAGGTGAACTGAATTTTTACTCTGACTTCATCTTGCTCTGTGTGGTTGCTCACAAAGTCCAGCAGAAGTCTGGGGTTTTTTCCTGAACAAATTTGATGCTGCAGGGACTGAGAGTATTAAAAATACTATCTAGGTTAGGAAAGAGAAATCGGTGGGGGGTTTTTCTCATTTTTCTCATTTTTCTCATTTTCTCAAATGAAAGGCTAAGCCAAGGTCCTGTAGCTGTGCTGTATCAAAGCAGGCCTTGGGCTACAGATGACTGAACAGCTCGGCTGTGGCTTACATCCTCACTGGGATTTATGACTATTTACATGTGACTTAAGTTTGCTTTTGGGGCTAAGCTACCTGCAGCTTCACTTTGTGTTTTGGGAAAAATAACAACTTGCTTGTGATTGCCAGATTAAAAAAAAAATGGCATGTATATTCTAGAAGAGGATTATGACAACAACTGCAACATTAAACAATAAATCTGCATGCCTAGTAGCTTATCAGAAATACTAATAACAACATGGGAATCCTGCGTGACAGTGCTTGGTCATGTTGTGTGCAACTCCCAGTTCCCAATTGATCGAGTTCTTAAGACCTTTTGGTCTCTGTGAAAGAATCAATTGTGAAACTAAGTTCCTCCTTGCCTCTTACATGGCTGAAAATAATTTTCAAATGTGTTTAATCATTATGTGAGTGATGTACCTCTGTAGCGATGACAGAGATAACAAGAAAGCTTGTGCTTATAAGACTATGTATTTCCTGTCTTGGTAAAAAAACATACTGCAACAGCGTGAAGTCATTCTTCTAATTTATGAAAGCTGTCAGATCATTTTAAGAGCAAAGAGAAAAATGTGATGATTCTACTGTTTTCTTTGGGAAGGTGACAGATCAAAACTGTGTTCTTTCTAGTTTTAATTTCTGTGATGTGCTGTTCTTTCTGGCTGGGAGAAAACAAACAGCACTTCTGGGCAGAAAATTTGTAGAGGTGTATATAAATCTTACAGATTTGTTGTAGAGTATGGAAGATTCAATTTGCTACACCTGGGTTTTCAGAATCTATGAAACTGACTTAGAAAATTCAGAGAAAAATGCTTTTTATACATTTGAAGCTTTTAAAGTATATTTGGACTGTATTTTCAAGATTCTTTTCATTGCAGTCTCGAACTTAAAAATTTTGCATTTAAAAAGAAAACTACACCACTATTTCTTAAATCAAAAACTGAGAGAATCTTTATACAGTTAGGAAAACAAGCTACACTGGAAGTAGCTGAAATGATCAGTTCCACTCCAGTGTTGTTAGGGAAATTACATTTCCTGGAATTCTCTTTATCTGGGAGAAGGGAGGCAATTTCAGTCTGATTTATTTTACTCTCTTGCAACATGTATCTTTGCAGACATGGAAGGCATCATACAATTATGCCATCGAACGTCAATTACCGTGCCAATATCTGGGCATTAAAAGAAGAAAATTGTTCACATGTTTTAGTGACTACTGCCTGTGGTTCATTACGAGAGGAAATACAGCCTGGCGATCTTATCATAATTGACCAGTTCATTGACAGGTGAGTAACATTTGTTTTTAATTGTGTTCTTAGTTTGCGCGGAGAAAAAACGGGACAAGTGGGGTTAAACCATATAATAACACGTTAATGTTAAATTAAGTTTTTGTGGAATGAGGTGATAGCCTCAGTTCTTATGGCAAAATGTGAGAGTCATACAAGAAGTCATGATAGGAAACAGGAATGAGATTACAAGAAGTTCAGCTCTAACAGATACAGAAGAAATACCAGGCTTTGAAGAATGGCCTCGAATGAGCTAAAGTATAGCTCCTTGGGAAGTCTTCTGAAGAGAAGAGATCTCCTATTCTCAGATGTGGTGAAGGAACATGGATAAGAGCACAGGCTGTTCGAAGTTTTGAGAAGAGTCTGAGATGAGATGGAGAGGTGCAAGAAAGCATAGTAGGAGCCAGGTAGGAAAACATATGCAATAATAATGAGGCTCTGTAGAAGAGAGACCAAATGCAACACAGTGGGAAAAGAGAGGAGGTTGTTTTAAAACAAGGAGAGATGCTAACATTTTTTATTTGCTAAGAATCATAAGGAAGTAAAATTTTTCCAAAGTCCATGTACTCCAGTCAGTCTTCCCCTCCTTGATTATCTGATGTTTAG
>VYZW01060157.1:12982-30306 GCA_013401315.1 Balaeniceps rex
AACTACACCAAATATTTAAAAAATACAGTTGCACATTTTTAAGAGATAAATTTATTAGTAGTACTTATAGGTGTACTGTATCTGGAAGTCTTATTGGTATTCCACCCAATTTTAAGTGTTTGGAATGGTTTATGCAACTTCTTTGTGCTTTTCTGAGGCTGCTGGCAATATTTCACTGCCAACTGAACATGTATACCTAGGTTTGTTCTCTGCAGTGCTATTCAAGTTTTGACTTACCGACGTTGTTTTGTGTGTGTAACTGAAATTATTTTCTTGTAAGAGAGTACGTTTTAAGTACAGTATATCTAAATGACTAAGTAGCCTGCAGGAGCAAGCCCCATATAAACTGCTTCCTGTTATAGTAGAGTTGATTTATGGGTGGAGAGCAGCTGTATTGCTGACAATGGTCTTTTTTTTCCTCTTTTTTTCAAGTCTAAAAGTATTTAGACTGATCACTTCCTTGAAACAGATTAAATCACAATCATCCTTATTCTGCCAGTAGTACTTAGAAATTAGTAATTTTAGTATCGATACTAATATATGTAGGAAAGATATTAAACATACTTGGCCATGTGGTTTGGATGACTGCGAGTAAAGCACCAGTTATTTTTGCAGCATTATCATCTATCGGACTCCTAGGTAGGTGAGGGGAGCCTAACTGTGCTAAGCTGTGAATTGGATGCATGGTAAAAAGTAGCCTCTGGGCCAGAGAGCCTGCAGTTTTAAACAAGAAACAGTTGGAATGATTGCAGAGTTATCATCTGCTACGGATGAGGGGTGGAAGTATGGAGAAACGTAACTCTTGCAGAGGTCAGGCAGAAAGACATTAACAGAGCCAGGAAATGAACCCAGATATGAAATCTGAGACCATCCTTCATCCAAACTGTCATTATCAAAATTAACAATTCATTTTGAAGCTAGCTAATCTCCTCCCACAGCTTTAAATTTCCCAGCACTTGGCCAGTCTGCATCATAACTTCTGTGCTGGAAAGGAAATAATCAGCTTGGCTAAGTTTTGGTTTTAAGAACATGTCCTTTTCAAGAAGGGGAAAAAAAAGGTTATAGAACAAATCAGTATATTTATCTGATGTGAAGACAAGTGAAAGGACAGGGATCATTTACACTGAAGCAAAGAAGGCATATAGTATCTTGGGCTGCATTAGTAGGGGCAGGTCGAGGGAGGTGATCCTTCTTCCTCTCTTCTCAGCACTGGTGAGGCCACACCTGAAATGCTGTGTCCAGTGTTGGGCTCCCCAACGCAAGAGGTACATGGGCATACTGGAGAGAATCCAGCAAAGGGCCACGAAGATACTGAAGGGGCTGGAGCATCTCTCCTGTGAGGAAAGGCTGAGAGAGCTGGGACTGTTCAGCCTGGAGAAGAGAAGACTCAAGGGGTGTCTCATCAATGTATGGAAATACCTGAAGGGAGGGTGCAAAGAGACAGAGCCAGGCTCTTTCCAGCAGTGCCCAGGGCCAGGGCCAGAGGCAGTGGACAAAAACTGAAGCACAGGCGGTTCCCTCTGAACATTATGGAACACTATTTCACTGTGAGGGTGACCGACCACTGGCACAGGTTGCCCGGAGAGGTGGTGGAGTCTCCCTGCTTGGAGATATTCAAAAGCCGTCTGGACATGGTCCTGGGCAACCAGTTCTAGGTGGCCCTGCTTGAGCAGGGGGTTGGACCAGGTGACCTCCAGAGGTCCCTTCTAGCCTCAACCTTTCTGTGATTGTGTGATCTTGTGTCTTCCTTTAGAGTTTATTCAGATGGTCACCAGTAATAATGGCATAGCCCATATATGAGCAGCGTTTCGTTTGGGCAAGTAAGTTTTCATTGTGGTGTAGAAGAATGGGAACTTGTGGGGACTTGTTTCATGGCTTCAGGAAACCAAGAAGCTTCTCAGAAAAGCACGTGAGAATATTTCAGTATGGAAAACAATATCTAATATGAATTTTAAAATCATGACTAGCTTGCCCTTTAATTCAGAAAACTGACAAGTCATAATAGTCTGCTTCATTTGACAATTTGATTTCTGTGATGTCTTTTTCGCTGATGGTCTGTGCCAGTGGGTGTTAGACTGATGTTCTTTGCAGGTAGGGTCCACATTTTTGCCTTTCACAGGGGTGTATCATCTGTAAGAGTGATTGCATTATATATCATAAATCATTATGAAAACAATGCTGCTGACGGGAAGATACTTTCATGGGACAAAATAGATCAATTGTCCACCAAAGTCTGAAAAGGTGCAATTCTTCAGAAACACCTTCTAATGAAAGATCAGGGTCCTGCAAAGAAACTATGTCAGCAGTCTTGGAATGAAGGTGGCACTGGTTAAAGCTGCAAAAACAGTTGGGTTTTTTTTGTGGAAAGGCACCCTGGCTTCTATATAGTGGTTAACGCATGCCAGGCACTACATAGGACTTGGGTCTAGATGGGAAGGATTTACTCAAGCTGCCATTAAAATCAGTGCCTTCTAGGTGTCCAGGTACTTTTTGTTATCTGGGCTCTAGGGAGCACATCATGATTCTCCTTTCAGGTATGAAGCAAGAAGAAGGAATAGTGAATGGGAACGGGAGAAGAGCTAAAAATGAGCAGAAAGCTGTAGGCAGCAAATGTAATTTGCTCCCCTTGGGCATTCACACTGTGGCATTAATGATAGGATCTCAATATATGGAGTTGTGTAGGACTTCTGCCTACTTTAGGGCATAGGTTTGACTTATAGTGGGGAACACTGAAGAGGTGTAATTAGAACTATATAGCATTTCCAAGCTTTTGAGACCTTAATTCTGCAGATCATTAGCACTCCTAGTGACTGTTTGATTTCGTATATAGAGTCTCTGCTTTCTTTATGCTTATCTATTAGTGTTTAAACAATAAAATATACATTTTGTTGAATAAGTACCAAAATACTTACATGGTGTTCTCCCTACTTCTAAATCCAAAAGTAACCACAGATACTATTATGGGCTACAACAGTTGTTCTCTTCTTTGAAACAAGTGACTAAAAAAAAAAACTGGAAGATTTTTTTTTATGCCTTTGGCTCCTGTTAGTTTATTACAGCGCTGTTAGTTACCTGGCTGGATCAGACTGATTAGCTTTTTAGTACTTTCTGTTTGGTTTGCTGCTGATGTTTGCTAGGAAAAGAAGAGTAAGAAGGTAACTACTTACTGAGATGACTCAGCTCAGTTGGGAAGATGCAGAAAATAGCTTCATAAAAGAAATCCTGTAACAGCTGCCAACTTTATTGTTTGAATTCTTTGTGTCACATACACCACTACAATTATTACAGTATTGTTACACTCTGTAAAATTTTTCATGGGAGAATTTTCTTTTGGTGTCCCTGAAGAGGCAGAGCATGGTGAGACTGCTTTTTATACAGCAGATGCCAGTGTGAATTTTCATTTTGCTCTTTAATTACTAATAGCTTGTTGATAATTCAACACGACTAGAAGAAAAGGGAAGTTGATGATGCAAGTGGTAGAGGACTGTTCATCACAGATGTAAATGATTGGTTTGTTCACTTATTTGAGTTGGATTCTGCTTCCTAGCATCAGTCATAGTCAGCATTGCCAGAAAATCTTGTCTTACTGTGATAAAATCAAAATGAAGGAGCGAAAGCCACCTCACTGTCTGATTAAAAGTGTGGCTATTGCTGCAGGGTGGGGAATACAAACTCTAGGCACACCTTCAAAATTGCAGTACATACAGCTTTGAATTTGAAAACGTGGTAAGGGCAAGGCAGGCACAGCAAAACTATGCAACAGCGCAAGGGCCTGCTTGCACTGAGTACCACTGTCTCCTTGAGCTTGATACGCAAGTGGTTATGCGTAAAAACATACATGCCCTTTTCCCAGGGAAAGAATTCTCTTTTCTCCTGTACCACCATCCACTGTTCGGCGCAGAGGCGGCGTGAGGGGTGGGGGTTCTCCATAGAGCCCTACAGAGGTCAGGTGGCCAGCGTGAGCTATGCAGCCCTGGCTCTTAGCCGCTTGCTTGTAGTTACCAGTGCAATGCTTTCAGGTGCTGCTTCTGATCTCCCCCACTGGGGGCATCTCTGTACTTTCCCTTTATGCTATTCTTGATCCGTCTGGATTGTGCGCTTCTACTACAAATAGCGTGGCTAGATTCTAGGCAGGCACTTGATGACTTCTTCCTGGTTTTATGTAAACAGGCAGTTGTATAACATTCAGTCGTACTCTGTTGTTAAGCAGGCTCGCCTTCTGGTGGAGGGCGTGCGGACTTCTCCACATTTAAAACTGAGATATAAGGAGCAGATTGTCTTTGAAGAGTGTCTGTTGAGTTCCTTATTTCTTGTTTCCTGCTGGCTCCATAAGGAGCCACTCAGGGTACGTGGAGAAGGTCTTGAAACTCCTGTAATGAGAGGAGCCTTAAGCAGGTACTGTTATTTGCTCTCTGGCTCTTGATCTCTGGGAGACTGAGGCAAGGAAAGCATCTGTGATTCTGTAACCTTCATTCTCTCTGCAAGGGATAGAGAGGAAAGGTATTGCAGCAGTGAAAATTACGTGCTGCTGCCCTGTACCTTGCAGACAGGTGACTGGGACAGATCAGGATGGCCAACTCCTGACTTGAGTAGCAGGGCTACAGAAAGAAGGAGAGGCTAAAAGGCATTCCTCTGCGCCAGCCATTACTTCATAGATAGCAAGAATCAGAGATTGGTTCAAATCTGCCTTTATTCGCACCCTAAGCCTAGCAATGTACACGTATCAGCTCCCCCATATTGAATAGCCATGGCCTTTGCAGAGTTGCAGCCTTCCATGCAGAAGAGAAATTGTTGCACTCTGAGTGCAAACACATGTGGTCCATTGCTCAGAGCAGTCATAGGTCTTACCATTGGTACTTATTCCCATGCAGTTTTTATGTATGGTGCTAAACATAGTGGGATTTCTTTATTAGACCATGTAGTGATGTGGCCGTTCTCTCCAAAGAACATGGGATATCTGAAAGTCAGAGATTAATATTTGTACATATGTGATCTTTCCTCAGGGCTTTTCTGAGTGAAAGGGCCTGACTAACATCTGAAATACTACAATGCAGGAAATAAATTATGACTTTTCCCATTTCCTCCAATTCTAAATAATTCGTTAGCAGACACTGAAAAGAAGTGTGTAAAATCAGATACATGCTGTTTGCAGTTCTTTGGTGTCCCATAAAGGAAAGACTAATATTAGTGTTTCAACTAATTTTAACAGCTGTATCCCATTTTGCATATGTTTTTAATTTGCTGATCTCTTTTCCTATTTTATAATCTCATCCTTAAAGCTACCCTATTGGTTCTTCTTTTTCAAATCTACTCTAACATGTAACTTGTATTGAAAACCTTCTTTTAAATATTTGCCGGTGAGTTGGGTGGGGAACCATTATGAGCAGTATTACCAGCAGAAATTTTGTATTTTAACTGTGGATTGAATTTGGCTCTTGCCTCACTTTTCTCCTATAAAGTACAACATGTGACACACTGGGGGAAAGAAGGGAATGTGTCAAAGAATTTTGTTCCAGAGGGTTTTTGCCATCCGGTTGGCTGAATTAGCTTGAGGCAGTGCATTTGAAGGTAAAGTGATAGTGGGTAACAGTTCCAGTAGTTGTCAAAGTGCACACTGGATGGTAATTTCTGCAGCATGTTTGACCATTTCCATGCAAGGAAACAGTTTCTCAACTGAAAGGGAGAAAAAGGATTCTTCTACTTGAAAGCTGCCAATGCGTGTGTGTAATCTTTCTGAGAATATGAAGACATCCTGTTCCAGAGTTTTTGTATTTCAATTCACACCTCTTTTGTTCAGGAAGCTGTTCCTATAAATTCCCGTCCTTTCAGTGTGGGTATGCAATGATATGAACAAGCTCTATTTTGACTAGCTTTGTGGTAATTCAGACTTGATTCCTTCCCCTCCTGAAAGCTTTTTTACTGTGCTCTTTTTTTCAGAGATTACTTGCCTGAGTATTAAATTCAGCTGATTTCTTTTGGGTAGAATCACAGCATAATGTGGCTGTTTGTGTCATTTAAGAACAAATCAGCATTTCAACGTCTTGTTAATGATAGATTTTCGCTGATTAATTGACAGTGCACTACGGGAGTAACAGTTTTATACTCTTGAGCTCAATTCTGAAATGTTTGTATGGAGGCAAAACAAGATTACAGGTGGTCATTAATATCATACTGATATTTTTGTTCCCTCCCAGGAATGCTGGGTTTGGGTTTGTGTAAATCTCTTGCTTTCTTTTCTGTTCTTCTCTCCAACTATGTTTCTGCTTTTCTAGGACAACTAAAAGACATTGTACTTTATTCGACGGACAGCATTCCACTCTTCCAGGAGTATGTCATATTCCAATGGCAGAACCGTTCTGCACCAAAACCAGAGAGGTCGGTGAATTCTGTAATAGTATTTAGAAATGTTACTTTTATGGCAGTTATTCATGATATAGTAGTCTAATTCCTCAACATTGGAAGCTTTTAAGATTCAGCTGGACAGGGTGCTGGGTCATCTTGTCTAGACCGTGTTTTGCCAAGAAAGGTTGGACCAGATGATCCTTCAGGTCCCTTCCAACCTGGTATTCTATGATTCTATGAATTATGCATTCTTAGAATACAGAGGCAATCTGCACCTTTTTATTCCTGTTTCTCAGATATGTCATGATATTAAGGAAAAAATTAACATTTGGAAGGCATGGGAAGTAAAAGATCTTGTGTCTACAGGAGCTGTCTTGCTAAGGGAGGTAGGCAGAAGATGTCAGCTGGCAACCTAGATTTCCCCAGGGTCTTAATAACAAGGCAAAAGATCTTTATTTATCAGGTAGCAAGCCAAGAGAGCAACAAAGTGGACAAAGCAGGAAGGTGGAATTAGGAATTAGTTTCTTTTTGTTCTGACTAAAACTGCATCTATGGTAGAGGCACTCTATATACTTAATACAAAAAATTAAAGAAATAGTACTTCAGCATTCACAGAAATTCCAATATTGCATTTGTGCTTTTGTGCATTGCAGCAGTGGATGGTGGTGGAGAGTCGAGTCTTAGTTTAAAGGATGTTAAACATAGAAACAAGCCAAATTACAGTAGCCCTTTATTCTTAACTGTTGCTCTTAGTTTTGTCACTTCAAGATTTTCAGGTTTCAAAAACACTCAGACTAAGCAGTGTGAAACACTGCTCTGTTTTTCAACACCTTTATAAGCTTCTGGGAGGAGTGTACCTGTGATTAAATATGCCACCTTAGCATATTCTTAGACCTGAGGAAAAGGGAAGGTGACGATTGAGCTATGCATTTGGTGCTGTTGTGGAATGCTCTGATCAGAAGCTGCAAGGAGGTACATTCTCCAGGGGCACAGGAATGCTTACAGAATCAGTCATATCCATCTAAGAGGCTTGCTCTCTGTGCAGTCAGTTACTACATTGAGCAGGACAAAGCTGAATTGTGAAGCGGGTGGCCCAATCTGTACCCAGAGCATGTACAGATTTTTGTACTACTGAGCTATTCTGCTTTTGTCACCAATTCACTTCAGTGTCATTAAAGGCTATTTTTGTTAATTGGCCAGGCACAGTGTGGTTTTGAGATATCCACCAGCAGGTCCACAGCACTGTTAGCAGAACAATGCTTCAGTGCACTGGGTATCAAGGTGTTTTGCAATGAAGTAAAAACGTTTTAAATCTTATGAGGAAACAAAACACTACATACTATACATGCACATGCTTTTGTCTTTCTTCCATTGAGCGGCAAATTATGCAGAATACTTTGCATTTTTCATGCAACAGGAGCCTAGCCACATGCTCTTACCAAAGATTAGTTGGCATATAGTTGCTTACTGATTTCAAGCATGATGTCACATCACAACAGATACAAGGAGTTTATTGAAAGCTAACTGTACACTTTCTGAAATGGATTAAAAACAGTGTTATTACTGAAGTGATTGGCAGTACTTCACACTGTGTCTCTTTCTCATTTTTTAAAAAAGGTAAGTAGATATGCATAAGCCATTTCCTGAGGTTGCAGGAAACATATGCCGAAGCTAATTTTCATTCAATTGTTAAGTAGCTAGAGACAACGTTCTTTGGATATTACATTTTTTGAAAAGCCAACAGGGAGATGCTCCTTTTCAAACAGAGAAAAAACATTTAGGTACTTCCCAGTCTCACATGTGATCTCATTAGTCTATGCATTCTAATCAGCCTAACAGATGTTTTAAAGAACATGTGGTTTGAGCTCGTAGCAAGGCTGAAAAGGGATACTTTCACTTCATTTGAAATAACAGATAAAAGTGACTCAAACTTTTTTCCTGGAACTATCCCTGAAACTTGTTGGGATCATTTCATCACAGTTTATTCTAATTCAGGGGAATTTCGTAGATAAATGCAATAATAATAATAATAAAAACTATTAATGTAATAGACTAATTAAGGAATTTTGCATGAAAACATCTGAAAACTTTATATTAAATTGCATTTGTGCAAATACTTGAAAATACTCTGTTTTATTTGGTTTATGCACTGTAAATTAAATGAAAGGAGTTTATCTTTTGTCCAACTGCAAACTTTTGAATACAGTAGGGTGCCTTGGTTATTGCTGCTTTCAGAAACTGGGGCTCACTGCAACATCTTATAGGGAGTAAAGCTGGAACTTCGTAAAGTTTCGGGGAAATACTGCTCAACTGTGGTTCAAGTCAAATCACAATTGAAGTTGTCTATTGATTTATTAAAAACATGTAATTAACTGGCAATCAGTGAATCATATATTCAGAATGAATATCAGCAATAAACCACAATATTAGGTGTGATTAATATTAGATTAACTCACAGCATGTTAATAAACACCTACGGATTTCTAAGTGTCCTTTTGTGGCTAATCCCCAGAAGCTCTGCTTTACCCCTACCTGCATATTCACGCAGTTACGTGCACAAATACCCTTCCCCAGCACATGTGGGTTACATGCATACCCACCCTCTTCTGGGAGCGAAGGTTTACCTGTTCACATGCATCTGCAGTGGGAGATGTGGATACTCCAGCTTTATGTGTACTTGTGCTGCTCCACACAATCCACTGATCCACGTGCCAGCGAGGAGACACCCCACAAGGTCACATAGCACACTTGAGGTACCGTGTATGGCGGGTTGGCCAACCAGCTGGAGTGCAGGCTTCTCACAGCATTTTGCAGCAAGGCTGCTCCACCTGGCCTGTGTGAAGGTCATGAATGCTGACAAGGCAGCTTCTAGTGGTGTCAGACTAGGTTTTCACTGCTGCTGTGCTATGAAGATCTCCTGTCCTGTCACAATTTTTCATGCTGCTTTTACACTTCTTTTCAAACTTTTCTGTTGATGGTCATTTTAAACAGATGCCATCATAGTTAGTTTCCCCTTCCTACTCAGGACTGTTATGGGTGTCCCTAGTCCCATTTACACATGCTGGTACACTCTTATTCCTACTGTATCAACTGGTGTTACCCAGGCCATTTACCAAGAGAGAAAGTCATGATGATTCTGCCCTATGCAAGGTCCTAGTTGGAACTGTAAAGACTAATGTGAAGTGCATGGTATATGTAAAGTGTACAGCTCAGTCACTGGCATGGAAAATGTGGTAATAATTTCTCTACAGATCTCTAGCATAGTCTTTGAAGTATATGCTTGTAAAGTTTTACTTTCAAAAAGTAAATTTCCTATTATTGTTCTCACCAGCTCAACTCCACCATGTCATAATGTAGCGCTCAGTGGAGCATTTTCTCCATTGAGAAACTGAGAACATTCTGTTCTCAAGGTAAGTACAGCCTAAATATCATGCAAAATTTTCCAATCTTCTTGGTCTGCATTGAAAACAGTAATCCAACTGATAATGGCAAAATCAGATGAGTTCAAGATCATTCCTGTTAGTAGGGCTATTAATTTCTCTTGCTGGATGAGGAAACTGAAACTGATCCTTGGTTTTGGACAGCTGTAGCCATATGAAGCTTGATTGCTTTGTATAAACCTAATTTCTTTTGTATGTAAGTTTTTTGATGGGATGCAAAAGCAGTGCACCAGGGGAATTATTTCCTTTTCCTGATCCCGGCATGTTTTGCAGGTTCTTATTGAGACTGCTAAGAAGCTTGGGCTCCAGTGTCATTCCAAGGGGACAATGATCACAATCGAAGGCCCACGTTTCAGTTCACGGGCAGAAAGCTTGATGTTTCGCAGCTGGGGAGCTGATGTTATCAACATGACCACAGTGCCTGAAGTGATTCTTGCGAAAGAAGCTGGAATGAGTTATGCGAGTATTGCCATGGCAACAGATTACGACAGCTGGAAGGAACATGAAGAAGCAGTGAGTGAAATTTTTTCCCTCTGGGTCTTGTCCTGGGGGATCTGGACGAGAACCTGTAGGTTTTGATAAGAGATCACATACAGAATGTGCTGGTTTTGGCTGGGGTAGAGTTAATTTTCTTCATAGTAGCTAGTATGGGGCTATGTTTTGGATTTGTGCTGGAAACAGTGTTGATAACACAGGGATGTTTTTGTTACTGCTGAGCGGTGCTTACACAGAATCAAGGCCTTTTCTGCTCCTCACACCACCCCACCAGTGAGNGCGGCTTTTGCTTTACCTATTAAACTGCCTTTATCTCAACCCAGGAGTTTTCTCACTTTTACCCGTCCGATTCTCTCCCCCTTCCCGCTGCGGGGGAGTGAGCAAGCGGCTGTATGGTGCTTAGTGGCTGGCTGGGGTTTAAACCACAATACTGAATTAATCTGTTCTTACTTACATCAGAATTATGGAGTTATTCTGGATGAATGACTGTGAAAGTAAGAACAGAATAAATTGTTGCTACCTCATTCATTTTCATAAACTCACCTCACTACTAGCAAACCTTTTGTCTCCTCTTGTCTGAATCAGGGGGTCGTGTGTATGAAACTCATGAGCTCTGTGTATGAGCTTGTCTTCCCATAATTGGCCTGGTGTTTTTTATTGCAGCTCTGTGCAAAATGACGTATCTGCTTTCGTTCTCCTATTTGTGTAAAATACAATCAGACATACACCCACAGAGGAAAGAAATTTTTACTGGCTAAAAGGATTGTGGCATTTTAAGGCTTCACCTTTTCACTTAGAGATGTATGAGTTAAATGAATTTATTTGGGTATTTAAAATGTGTGGATCAAAATTGAGAGACACCACTCAGTTTTATTGTATTTCTAGGTTTCAGTGGATAAAGTTTTAAAGACGCTGAAAGGGAATGCAAATAAGGCTACTAGCATACTTCTTACTGCTATACCTCAGATTGGTTCCATGGAATGGACCGACACCCTGCACACCCTGAAAGTAAGTACATACATGAGGCTGATGAGTACTGGGGACAGTGTATGCATATGTACACATAACACAGGTATGTGTTCCAAGATATTTCTGCTTAAATCATAACTTCTTAGAGTAGATGCTTCAACAAACCAAATCCATTCAAGATGGGCAAACAAATTCATTAAGACTCTCACAAGCTTTATTGCAGAGATCTAGCTTCAGTTTTACAGGAAATGTGACAAAAGGTAAAAAAAATAAGGACATCTATATATGGTTGATGAAGTGTTACACTTCATAGCACAGGTAAGATACAAATCTATGTGAGTATCCAAACGAAAAACCTGTACCTCTACTCAGCTGTAGCTTGGATCTTAGAACAACGGAGAGGAGAAGCAGAGAAGACTGAACCAAACCAAAAACATTGTGCTGTCTTTAATATGTAGGAGAGTAGTCTGTTACAAGATATGGATAATAACCAGTTTGGAATTATTAGACCTGTGTACTCCCACAGGTTTCAGATCCACAGTGCATGAAAAAAAAATGGAAAAGAAAAACATTTCAAAATACATTGGTGAGGGAATTTTTAGGCAGAATTTTTCTCAGACAAGAGTTTACTTACATGTTTTACATCCCCTCTATTTCACAGGCATGCTTGAGATTTGTTTCTTATAGCGTAGAGGGAAAGAACAATGTTAAAATAGTTTGGATGTCTATCCAACTTCTCGACAAGCTTTTTGTGACAACTAGCCGCTTCCAAGAGTACAAGAGCGTGAAGCACGAGAGCAACTGAGGATTACACTGAGATGGTGTGGGAGACAAGGAAAGAGAACTAGAATGTGAAAGACAGAGAGCAGACAAAAGTGGGCCACAAGGATCTCTGTTAGTGGAAGCAGCAGCAGTCTAAAAAGGAGGAAGCTTATTGAGGAAACTGTCAGAGAGTCCAGTCTCTGATGACTCTCTCCTCTCTTAGGTTCTTTTTTTTCTCTTCTGAAAATCACTGTGTTGACTGAAATTTGAGTGGGTAAGAAAGATGAGCAAAGACATAAGTCATATCTTCATATACCTGAAAGTGTGTCACTGAGATTCAACTATCAACAGAACTGTGTGTGCTGTAAAAATCTTCCACATGTTCTGATTGGGATCAGATTTTCAGTTTTGTTTCCGATATGGTTCTTTTGTCAGTGACTGTCATCTCTAGGTTAGTCAGTGTCCTAAAGGAAAGACATATTAAGCAAAATTTGCCCCAGACACTTTTAAGCATGCTTGACCAGGTCAGGTTCATGGAGTTCCAACCCAAATCCTTGGAATTAGTCTTTTGCTGATTCTACACTAGAAAACGTAGTTTTTATTAGGAGGTATTGGATTACGTTTATGATTCTTCCTCACCCGCTATTTTCATGTCCCCTCTATACATTTGTGAGAGGTAACTGACTTTTCCCCTTTGCAGTCTTTAGGAAGTCGTGCCATGGATGGATAAGGGAGACAACAGAATCAGATTCCTTCTCCCCCCTAATCCACAGAAAATATTTTCAGTGGGCCACACTTTTTGTTTAATACGGGTGCCTAGCTATACAAAAAAAACTCAGTGTTTGAACAAATAATCTAAAAAATGTGCTAGATATTCCTCGGCTACTTTGGTCATGCTGGCATGCAAGGAAATTTCCCAAGTAGGGACTGAGGGATCTGCCTCCAGTTCTGGCAAGTGTACTTCAGTAAGCAGTGTCCTGTTGCGTTCCCTTGCATGACTGTCTTGATTCTTCATCTGGAGTGAAAGAGCAGGTGACTGAAAAGAGCTGGCACTGAGTTTGCAAGGTTCCCCTTTAATGAACACTAACCCTTCTTTCAGTTCATTGTCAGCTGTTTAAAACACCAATTCAAGCGCTTCCAATTCCCAGCTCAGTCCCTGAACTACTATTTGCTGCAAGAAAATATGATGCACCAGAGGAAGGGTCACTCCGTTCTAATGCAGCTTCTTACACTCTTTCTCTTAAGGATCTGCTACTGCCTGGTATCGGTGATGAATATTGAGATAGTTTCACTTGGGCTTGGCAATTCTTATGTGTTTATGCTCTTTGCTGATAGTGGCTTGGTTTGAGTGATAATATAGTGAGAAAGGGAGTTGATCTGAAGGCATTAGAAGAACTGGAAACAGGGACTAGGTATTGGCAGTGGGGCTTGAGATTTTATGTCTGAAGAGTAGGAGTCACAATTGTTTCTGATTTAACACAACCAAGTACTCTGGAAAAGTAACAGGAAAGTCTGAGGCTTTGGAGGCGTCCTCTGATTTTACTTAGGAAGGGCAGGAGAGGCTAAAAATCTTTCTGTTTGAGGCATTAAATGGTGGTAAAGTAGATGAAGGATTGGTCCTAGGCTTCTGCGTTAGTGAATAAGGGGAGAGACAATTAAGCAATACAGCAGAGAGAGATGTGTATGTATGTGCCTCTGTAGTGTAGTTGAACCATAAAGAGTTTTAAAAAACCGTTCTCTTTGTAGATGCAAAGTATTCTTCTGTATATTTTACTTTGGGAATTTTGAAGGTCAGATGACGGGATTTTTTGAACTGATCTTTTTCGGGGACAACTTTTCTGGAGCTTGAAGGCAGCATCTCTTGCATGCCCTGTGGTAATGTGGTAAGGAATGCAGACAAGGGAGGAGCTGAGCAAGACTGCAGCTGGTACTCAGTGACAATGTAAAGGCATGCCAGCCGATATCCAGGCCTCAGCTGGGCATCTCAAATGGGCATTTGCTGGTGTCTGTTTCTAGTGTTTGGGAAAGCATGTGAAACCATAAAGCTCTACATGGACACAACTTTTCCTTTCTGAGCTCTGTAATCTGGCTGCTATGACTGGAGGAACTTCACCAGGCAGGAGGAAATATACTGCCAGTCTCCTTGCCCAGCTGCATTTATCTGTCTCCTCCCATGGAGGTATGCATCCCACCCACCCACACACATGCGGTGGTGTCACCTCTGAATCTCACAGTAGTCTTTAGGAAACCCTGGAGTGTTGAAGCAAAGATGTCCAAGAGCTGTTTTTCTGCTAAAAGGATAGGCTGCCTGCCATCCATTCCTTTTCATGTGTGTTTTCATCCATGATATGCCAGTGAGTTTAAGCATAATTTGAAAGTTACTATTCTTTAACTACCTAAGATGTCTTTAGGCCAGTATTTCCTGGCTCTGTTGCTGTAAAAAGAGATCGTTCTCCAGGCTCAGGTTACATGAGCTTGAAAAAAAAGTTTGGAGCAAACTTTTCTGCAGGCACAGCATCTTCTTACAGCCTGTCATTTTGAGGCGTGGACAGGGTACAAAGCCCTTACTCTTTCAGAACAGGGTATGACAGCATTGTATTTATGTCATGGATCAGGAAACACAGGTGATGCTATTGATCACAGTGGTCCAAGCGATTTCTGGCTGGTGTCAGGGAGATTTCTGCATAGGATGGGTCAACCATGGGTGAGGTACAGGTGCATCTGCTGTTCACTGAGAAGAGTTGTTTAGTGAGGTGATAATCACTGGCAGTTGTTGCTGTAATGCTCATGAAATAGTGGCGTTCAACATCCTGCGGAGAGCAAGGAAGGCAAGTAGCAGAGTACAGATGCTGGAGTTCAGGTGAGCATAGTTGGGTTTAACCAGTGAACTAGTAGGTACCATCTCATGGGAGGCAGTTCTGAAGGGGCAAGGAGCTCCAGAAAGCTGGCAGGTCTTTAAGGGCAGCATTCTGCAAGCACAGGAGTGATCCACAGAAAGACCAATCAGGAGACTGATTTGGCTAAACAGGAAACAGAGCTCCAGTGTGAAAATACAGCATTCAAGTGTTGGAAGCAGGAACAAGCTACAAAGAACCAATCCAGAAGCAAGAGCAGGCATGTAGGGATGGTTTCAGGAAAACTAAAGCTTGCCTATAGTTGACACTTGGAAGGGACGTCAAGGGCAACAAGAACTTCATCCACTGCACTGATATCAAAAGCTGATCAAGTAAAACTTGGGCTCATTGCTGAATGAAGTAAACTAATTAGTGACAGCAACAATTTCAGAAGGGAACCAATGTAGTAGATTCTTCTTTTTATCTTTCTTAGGAAGAGTATCGGTGAGAGAGGAAAAACTGTCTTGTTGAAAAGAATTTTAACTCACAACAACTGGGAATTGAGCTCTGTACCTTTATTACAGTAAGATTCAACCACATGAGGGTCAGGAGAGAATCTGTACTGGGATGGTAAAAGGAATGTCATGTTAGAACTGACTTTTCTTACAGCATGGGTGTAAGAAAATCAGCTTGTGGTAAGGTGTCAGAGCTTCTGTGAATGTTCCTCAGATAAACTTTTTGACTCTGTGAGGAGACCTACTGATACTACCTGCCTTTTTTGGCCTGCTGTGCTAGCCTATGTGAAATGATGTTTGTCAGACCTCTGATACAAGGAATAATGTTGCACTTTGATAAGAGAGCTGTGGTAGGTGAATACTGTGGGATAGTTTAGATTGGGTAAGGTATCTGTAGATGTGTTTCAGCACACTTCATTGACATACTTGGACTTTAATATGTTTGGTAGCAAACAAGTTGAAGGGCATAAAGGTTAACATTTTTCAGTCATTTTTAGTCTATCACAAACTGAAACTGACATTCATAATTTATGTATGTAGAGCTCTGATCTTGTAAATATTCTTGAGTAATTTTCTTCTTCAAAAAATATCTCAATGAAATCAGTGAACATACTTACGTGACTAGAGGGAATTGGCTCAGGTGAATAAAGTGGAGGCGGAAAATCCACCAAGGCTTTACTTCAACTATAGTTGCATTGGTCTACATGCTGTGGTCCTTGCAGGCTAAGAACCTGTCAAGAAATCTGAGACTAAAGTGATTCTCAGGTCCTACCTTTGACTGGGTCTGATGTCAAAGTTGCCTGTCCCTGCGTAACATGAGTATTTCATTCAATCCCAATCAGTGCACCTTTAGAGAAAGGTTTCTGTTCTTGATAGCTGTACTTCAAAATTGATGAAGAAACATGTAGAAATCACTTTTTTTAAGGAACTTCATTTTCAGAGCATTTTGATTATATTTGTAAAGAGCTTTCTATGACTGTGATGCGTGTAATCCAGTATGCTAGCCTTAAAAACAAAAAGAAAGCACACAATTTTTGTTTTGCAGCCTGTGAGCCTGAAGTCCTTAATTTAGGGTTTCTGCATGATTGTTGTTCTCAATACCAATAAGCCTGTTACATAGGTTTAAAAAGTTGTAATGACAACTCCTTGAACTGTTGTAGGGTATACCCTCCCTGTAATTCTTTTAACTTTTGTGGTGTTGGAGGAAGTTGGAGATACTATGCACATGGGAAGAGTTACACATGTTTGTAATCCAAGTGGAAGCTATGTAGTCTGCCTTTACATTGAAAAGTAATTCTGCTCTGCATTGGCAGAGGAAGCATTCATCTACTTTGACTTTGTATTTCAGGCAACAGTGCAGTGTTCGGTCGTCCTGCCAAAGCAGTAACAACCTGCATCGACCTTGAAGTTTGGGTCCTCACAAGGAAGAGTGTATCAGTTTCAAACTTCAAGAGGTTATAAGATCTTCAAAAACAAGCATACCACAATGGAGTAAATGTTGACCAATGATAATGTGTAAGACAGCTTTTGTAATCTTTGTCATGCTTCATAATCATAGAATCATTAAGGTTGGAAAAGACCTCTAAGATCATCTACTCCAACTGTCAACCCAACACCACCATGCCTACTAAACCATGTCCCAAAGTGCCATGTCTACACGGTTTCTGAACACCTCCAGGGATGGTGACTCCACCACCTCTCTGGGCAGCCTGTTCCAATGCTTGACCACTCTTTCAGTAAAGAAATTTTTCCTAATATCCAATCTAAATCTCCCCTGACACAACTTGAGGCCATTTCCTCTTGTCCTATCGCTTGTTACTTGGGAGAAGAGACCAACACCCACCTCGCTACAACCTCCTTTCAGGCAGTTGTAGAGAGCGATAAGGCCTCCCCTCAGCCTCCTCTTCTCCAGACTGAACAATCGCAGTTCCCTCAGTCGCTCCTCATAAGACTTGTTCTCCAGACCC